>JAADVT010000570.1:0-20773 GCA_023335895.1 Pythium rishiriense
CAAACCCCCCCCCCCAGAGAACCCCCACTATGGCCGCGACGCCGCCACTCGCGCGCTTCCGCGGCCACCGCGGGGCCGTGAACGCGCTGCTGAGCGACGACGCCGCGCATGCCCACGTCTTGGTCTCGGGCAGCGACGACGGGTCGTGCCGGCTCTGGGACGTGCGCACGGCCCGCGCCTCCAAGTGTATCAACGTCCAAAAGGCGCTCGGGCTCACGGGCGCTGACGGCGACGCCGACGACGCCGCGGTCAACGCGCTCGCGTTCGGCCGCGCGCCGTTTCTGTACCTCGCGGCCGGCAGCAAGGTCTTGACCTTTGACATCCGCCAGGAAGCGCTCATCCTCGACTGCGCCGCCAAGGAATTGTTCATGGACAGCGACGACGAGATCAACGCGCTCGCGCTCCACCCGGGCAAGGGCAAGTTCCTCTCGGCGGCCGACGACAATGGCGAGGTCCGCATCTACGACGTCGAGAGCCACCGGCTCTTGAAGACGCTCCGTGGCCAGCACACCAACTTGTGTATGGCCGCGCCGTTCCGCCCGAACGCGCCCTGGGATCTCGTCTCGGGCGGGCTCGACGGCAAGCTGCTCTTTTGGGACTTTTCGCGTGGCCGCATGAAGTTTTGTATCGACATGAACGCCGGCGTGAGCTCGCTCGCGAGTGGCGGAACTGCCGCCACGAGCCAGCTCTTCAACCCGCCGCTCGTGCACAGCGTCGCGTTCGCGCCCAACGGCAAGAGCCTCGCGGCCGCGCTCGGCGACGGCAACGTCGCGCTCGTCGAGTTCCACTCCAAGCAGATCGTGCGGCGGCTCAAGAACCACGCGGCCGCCGTGTCGCAGGTCCACTTTCCCGCGTTCAAGCGCGACGAGTGGCTCGTAACGTGCGGCAACGACGCCAAGATCTCGGTATTCGACTACCGCGGCGCGCTGTCGCTCGAGGGCGAGGTCAGCTCCAGTGGGGGGGACGACGACAGCGAGAGATGCGCGTTTGTTGTGAAGGACTTTTTGGTCAAGGCCAAGCCCAACGCCATCACGACGAGTCTCCACCAGAGTGTCGTCCACGTCGCCGACACCTCGAATGTCATCGCGTCGTACCCGTTGCTGTAGCTACAACCTTAGAGTGTACTGGACTCGAGGCAATCCGTACAAGACACATTTTTTTTGCATTGATTTCTCACTCGTACATGGTTACTTGTTTTCCCAATAATTTCCTCCCCATCGGACTGGAACGTCACAGCAGGCACCTAGGTGCCGGTTGGGTTCGCGACCGTGACGACATGGTACCGCGTGCCGTACGGGAGACGATACGGGTTGAAATCCTGCAGCAACAGAAAGAAATCATGAGAACTTTGCGGGGGCAATCCGGCAAAAAAAAGCACAGGCTTTTCGGGCGTACCTCAGTCGCTTGGAACGTGTCAATAAAGATAATTTCGCCAAGAATGTATGCTGGGGGCGAGTTCTCGTCTTCATTGCCAGCGCGCGCTGCTTGGATAGACTCCGTCGCCAGATAATAGTTCGGTGCACCCTCGTTGAATGCAACGTAAGTTTGCTTGCCACCCTTGAGGAAGAAGAGCGCCAAATGGCTGATCTGGAAACTGCGGAAAGATATCCTTTGGTGCTGAGTGGAAAACCCATTGGAGACTTGAGAATACGTCGGTTGTGGAGGCGGAGGTGCAGTGTACACGGGCTCGACCGCCGCAGGTTCGGGTTGAGCCCCTGATGGCTGCAAGTAGCTCGACAAGCTCGAGAAGAAGCCACCAGTTGGTCGCGAGGGTGGGGGTGGAGGTGGTTCAAAGGCAAGCGTCCGCGGTGCCAGTGCTTGGGACATCGGCAAATCCCCGTATTCTGATGGTGCGGAGGTTGCAGTAGCCGACGAGCCAGACGAAGCCAACGGAGTCACCGTGACAATGTGATACGGAGTGCCATCTCGCAGGCAATAAGGGTTGCCGTCCGTGGAGGCAACGTAATCTTCAATGAACACGATGCAGCCGAGCACATACGGCGGATTGCGGCCTCCGTCCAATTTGAACGCTTCGATGGATTCCATCGACAAGTAAAAGTGTGGACATCCCTCGTGGAAAGCGATGTAGTCTCCAAACGGCGTCGGCACGAACAGACCCACACTCCCGCATGAGAAACTCTTGTAGCAAATACCCAAGAGCTCCTCCAACCGCGTCTCATCCGTGACTGCCCAGTCACTTTGCTCACACGTGCCAGCTGGGTTTGCTTGGTATGTTGCGTGATTCTGAGGAATTCGTGCTTCGGAATCGGCCCCACGCACTTCTTGAACTCCAGTGTTCTTCGGTGTTGGCGGCGACGCGAATCCGTTGTGAGTCTCTGAGTCACTCGCTCGTGGGGTTGATGTATCGACCACAACGTCAACAATGCCTGCCAGTTCCTCAACGGCAGCTGTAGGGCGTGGAGGTGAAGATGCAGCCACGCGATCGTCTTTTGTGGAAAGATCTGGAAGCGGTGTGACGGAGAGTTCGGCGACACGTTCGGTAATCTTTGACGTTCCCGAAACCTGACGAGGTCGAATTGCATTGTTGGCTTTCACGGCAGCACTTGCCTTCAGGTCGTTCTGATTGAGCACCTTGCGACCAACATCTTCGTACTCCTTGTCCACAATCACGTACTCGTCACTGAATGCAGCCCAATCCTCTGTGTACATAAGTGTACTTTGTTAGAGATGCCACTCTCAATGCGCGAGGGAAACGCATGCAAATACCCTTTACCTTCTTCGGCCTGCTTCTCTGCAACAAGCGCTTGTTTGGGATCGCCCGTCGAAGACGAAAGCTCGGGCTCGGAAGCAGTCGGCGGAGGCGGTAACAGGAACGATGCTTTGAAGAAGTCTTCAAAAGAAATGCGCTGTTTTGGGTCGATCCGTAGCAACCTTCGTAGGAGGTCTTCACAATCCTCTGAGACTTTGATTTGGCTCGGCAGCTTGACGTACGGGTTGCGCTCAAAGTAGCGCTGGATATTACGACGCAGCGCGAGATGGTTGGTCGCGTGGACACCCTCGACGACCAAAAATGGGTGGTCGTTCACGAGCATCTCGTACAAAATGATTCCCACCGACCAAAGATCGGCCTTGGCGTCGTAGCTCTTGTACTCCAGAAGCTCCGGCGCCATGTACAATGGCGACCCCACAACGCTCTCAGCGAGGGATTCGGACTGGAGTTGTCGCGCGAACCCAAAGTCGGCTTTTTTCCAGCACACACCACACCATCAGTCCATCGAGAATGCCCATGCAAACGCCAAAGAACGCTCCACCTACCGATCTTGAGCTTGGCGTTGGCTTGGTTCTTTGACGAGAGCAGCAAGTTCGCAGGCTTCAAGTCGCGATGCACGACGTTTTGCGAGCGAAGAAACTGGAGCCCCGACGCTACGACAATCCCACATATTACCGTCAACGATAGTCTGGTCTTGTCATGGAGTCGATCACAGCAACGCACCAAGTTGGGACATGTACATCCGAGCGTCCTCCTCGCTGAGCCCTCGATTCGCCTTCATGACGGCTGCAAGGTCGCCGCCGGCACAGTATTCCTGGTGTGGACGTGCCACTAAATTAGTACGCGCCATCATTGATCGACCAACTGGGACCGACAACCCACCAACACAATGTAAATGTGTTGCTGCGACTCTTTCGTGCACAGCAGGCGCACAATGTGCGGATGGCCATTCTCAAACTGCTCGACGGCCACGCGCATGGTCTCGATCTCCTTCTCGATGCTCTGGCGCTCGTGGGGCCGACGCAGACGGTCCTTGCCAATGAGCTTGACCGCGACAGCCGCGCCGGACGAAAGATTGATGGCCTTGTGGACCTGCCAAGAGAGAGAGAGAGAGAGGGGAACCCCCAACCCACAATCTTGAGTTCCCACGCCACCTTCAACGCGATCCACCTACACCATAACCACGTACTGTTCCATAGGATCCGCGCCCAATCGTCTCGACAAGCCTAGCAGGAGAGACCATGCTCCCGGTCAGAAGGAACAAGAACAAAAAAACAAAACAAAAACGTATACGTACCGGAACACGTTGCCGCAGACCGAGATCGTCTGCCCGTTGGCGCCGCTCATGGCTGCAGACACCCTTTCGCTTGTAGTGGCCGCGTCACGTGAGTGGCAGTGTGGAGGAAGAGAATCTCGAGTCGCCGCGCGGTGGTGCGTTCCCCCCTTCCGCTCTCGGAAACGCTGACGTTTTCTCTCTTTGAGCGTGCAGCTTTGCACAGAAAAAAAACTCGGGTGCTTTTTTTTCGTCTTAGGTGGACCACAACAATTCAGGAATGCGTGCGTACGGAACGTTCTCGCCATTTTGATTTGCCAAAAGACGGTATTAATTCCACAATAGTGACATTGAACTTGCGACACTTTCCAAAAACACGATGCATCCAAAAGCCGACCGTCACATTGATTTCTTATCGGTAGGGAGCACGACGACCTGTTCTTCCTCGTCGTCGTCGACACCGTCGCCGTCGTCGCCTGGGTCCATGAGTAGCTCGTCTAGGTTGTCTTCGTCTTCACCACCCAATGCATCATTGTCCAGCTGGTTGTTGCCGTCCTCGCCGTCGCTGTCTCGGAAAAGTTGGTCCTGCTCGTCCTCCAATTTCTTTTTCTCGGCCTCTTGCTGGCGTCGCGCCTCCTCTAGTTCGAGTTTGAGTGCTTCTTCTTGCGCCTGCGCTTCTGCGCGGCGCTTGGTGCGGAGCGCGTTGAGTTTTTTCTCACGTATCTCGTCAAGCTTGGCCTGCCGCGCGGCTGCCGTCTTTTCCATCACGACAAAGCCCACGAAAAGGATGAATAGGATCCAAAAGATACCGACTTCGTACTGTGCCATGAGGTAGAGTGCCGGAGACATGGAGAGACACGACTGAAACCCGGAGCTTGTCGCTGTCACAGCTTGCAGCGTGCCGAAGATACCCCACCAAATAAAACACACGAACCCATAGAGAAAGTACACGATGCGGAGGGTTCGCAGCCGCTTGATCGGACGTAGCCCCATCCAGCAGTACGAGTAAAATAATACCAGCATGTGACTCAGCACGACCGCTCCTTGCAGGAACTCTACACAGCGAAAATACGGAGTTCCGTTAGCAAACACTTCGATGATACCATGCTATCCCCATACCGCACCCATGAGCATGGCGTTGCAGTTGTTGTTGGCGACATTGATGACCACGCCGCCAAACACGATCGTCGTGAGTGCGACGAGTACTGGACACAGCGGGAACAGAAGCAATATCCGCGCCCAATACTTGGTCTTCTCTCGCTCGAGTGTGATGCGCGCGACGAGGTCTGTTCCAACCTACGCATAACAGCAGTGCTTGACCCCTAATGATCCAGCTCATAAAGGCGCTCGCATGCAACCTACCGGTGGAGCAGGCTTCTTGGCATTCTTGAAGCGAGCTTTATAGGACGTCGTGCGCTTGGGCTGAAGCTCGACCGACGCGTTGGGTTCGTCGCCATGGTGTTGCTCGTGCGGTTCCTCTTCCCCTTCCATCATCATCGCGCCCTCGCCATCGACGTCACTCGCTCGAACCGAACCAGGCGATCTTGAAGAGACGCCGCTGCCCTACTCAAAACTGATATACTGTCAAACCATATCTCGTTTCGGAGCAGATGCTTCGCGGACTCCATGTCGCTCATCTGTTCTAGAAGATCGTAGGGCAGGAGCTATACTCGACGTGTCTAGTTCTATCTCATGTCACCTCGTGGGTAGCAAGAACCTGTTGCATGCTGCAGATGCCAACGTCAGCCGGGCCGCGTCCTAGATCATGATGGCACGCAGCATCTCACCAACACTCCCTTGTTTAACTTTGATAAAGAGCATAGTTTTCTTGAGATCGATATTGTGATGTCAACCAGCGAAAATTGATGAGAAGCTTCTACACACTCTGAGAAACGGCATATGGGACTCTGTATGCCACATCAACTGACGTTTTGTTCTTCAACGTTACAGTTCCGCTCCCATCGAGAACGCATATGCTCGCCTATCGGCTCGCCGATGATAAAAGGGAGCCTGGGACGAAGCCACTGCATGGGGCGGCCGCATTTTTGTTCTCTCCTGGCTGGAACAATCTGACAACACAGTTCCACGCGGTTTCCCTTCTGCACCCAGCCTGGCGGTCCTGACTTTGAAGTTTCTGCTCCCCTCTCTCTGAATCAATAGCCATCTTCCCCATCCCCCCGGAGCGAGAACACAAACGCTCTCCCCCCAAGCGGTCGTCGTAAAACCCACACAATCGAGAAAGAACGGGATCCACAACAACGCATCTGATGGGCCAGGCGAACTCGCTCAGCGCGGCCGCGACGGCGCAGGAAGACCGCATGAAGAAGCGCATCGTCCAGACCATGGGCACGTTCGCGGACTTTGGCGCGCACGTCAAGCACGCCAACGAATGGTACGTGGTGTCTCGATGGAAGAGGAGGAGGAGGAGGATGGGCGCGGCGGACCGCAGGCCGACAGTTTAACATGCTCCTCGTTGCTGTGTGCAGGGCCAAGCTGTGTCCGACGCCCAAGACTTGTTACCTGTCGTTCCGCATGGTGATCAACGACCGCGTGGCGGCTGAGCTCTTGCCGTACGTGTGGAAGATCCGCGGCAACGTCCACATCGAAGTGCGCAAGCTGCGGCGCTCAAACGACATGCCGTCGATTGCTAGTATTCTAGGAGGCGCCGCCTCGCGCGCCGCGACGACGCGGTCGGCGTGGGACGCCACCGATGACGATGTGATTGGGGACGCCAAGCTCTTGAGTGTGCGCCAGTTTTACTACATTTTCTGCTTTTTATCAGGTGCGTGTGCTGAACTCTTCCCTCAGTTGTGGCGTTTCTTGCTGATGAGTGCTTTGAGATGGTTTTGTGGGTGCAGACATCAAGGCGTGTGCAGCGCATACTGTGCAATTTCCTGAAAAAGAAAGGTGAGGATTATGGATTGTTTGTGGGTGCTGCGTTCAATGCACGACAACTGACTGGTGCATTTGGTATTGACAACTCAGCCACGTCGACGGCCCACCAGAATTTGACGAGACTGAGTGCCAGATTTGCATGGACAAGAAGAAGCAGGTCGTGCTGCCTTGCTCGCACAGCTTTTGTCTCTTTTGCTTTCAACACTGGTGCGTCAAGACCTTTTGTGGCCATATTTGTGCATGATGCGCACGCTCACGTGAGATTTCTTTTTTTTGTGGTAGGAGCGCACAAAACAACACGTGCCCGATCTGTCGGTCCAAGATCGAGTGCTCGGAGGGTTCCGACTTGTGGCAGCTCACCCACCACGAAGTACGGGACATTGGCTCGTACGCGACTGATCTCGTCGCGCGCATTTTCGAATTCCTCGAGAAGCGTGACCGGTCTGATTGCACAGAAGAGACTATCCGCAGGTCAGCCGAGATTTATGCCACAGCAAGCACGATGAAGTGCGCGCCTCTCAGTAAGCTTGTGCAGACTGAGCTGCTGCCGACGACGCTTCCACTCGGGCTGTCGTCTTTGCTTGGTCGCGTGAACGTGCCGACCGAAGTCGACTCTGATTTTATGCTTGCACTGGAACTCGCGTCCGGGGAGGACCAGTTTGCAGCTTTCCGTCGGTACGAGCAAATGCAGCGAGACCAAGTGCTCGCCATGGCGCTCGCCATGGAGGTAGACGACTCGGAAACCGACCCACACGCCGAACTGTGAGTGAGTGGCGGTCGATCACACGAACACCTGTGGATATTTATCGTGAGCCATCAAGGAAGCTCCAAGCAACAGAAATTGTCGACGTGAAATTGAATCCAAACTGAGCGATGAAAAGCGAACTAATACGACGTAAGAATAGGAAGGCGACGACGCCATTTGTGGCAGCCACGAGCTGCAATGTTTGTTGTGGCAGGTAGGCCCAACTCCAACTTGGAGCAGCGGGAAAACCTCCCGAACTGGAGATGGAGCCTGTCCCTCATGCGGCTTCAACGAATGTCGCCGAATGAACCCCGTAGAATCCCATATTCACTCAGTAGACCCCTCAATATATTAAATATACGTTTCTGTATACTATATTTATTCACATTAACCAAAAGAGACTGTAAACGAATGGCTTGCCGCCCCGGCGATCCGGGTCCGGGCCGTCTAAACACGGGCTTACGCCGTAACCTGGTTCAAGTTGACCCGTCCACGTCACATTCGTCCGGGGCTGCCTTCATTCCAGCGGAGGAGCTCCCCAGAGGCTGGCCGGTCGGTCAGTTCACCTTCGCTTCCGGGCCCCACACTCGTGTCCTCGTTCGTATCCGTTCCACCCCCTCTCTCTGTGGCCATCCCTCCCCCCGCCTCTTCCAGCATGCTGCGTCAGCTCTCGCCCGTGGCGCGCCGTGCGGCCGCGCAGTCGTCGCTCGTGCAGCGCGGCCTGGCGTCCTACGCGGGCGTGCTCCCCACGCCCTCGAACGTGCTCGACGGCCGCATCAACACCAAGTCGGAGGAGTACAAGGCCTCCAAGGCGCAGATGGACGAGCTCACGCGCGAGCTGCGCGCGCGCCTCGACAAGGTCCGCGCCGGCGGCGGCCAGAAGGCCCGCGAGCGCCACGAGTCGCGCGGCAAGCTCTTTGTGCGCGACCGCATCGACACGCTCCTGGACCCGGGCTCGCCGTTCCTCGAGCTCGGAGCGCTCGCGGCGTACGACATGTACGGCGGTGGCGTCCCCTCGGCTGGTATTGTCACCGGTATCGGCCGCATCAACGGCGTGGAATGTATGATCCTCGGAAACGACGCGACGGTCAAGGGCGGCACGTACTTCCCCATGACCGTCAAGAAGCACTTGCGCGCGCAGGAGATCGCGATGGAGAACCGCCTGCCGTGCGTGTACCTCGTGGACTCGGGCGGTGCGTTCCTCCCGCTGCAGGCCGACATCTTTCCTGACCGCGACCATTTTGGCCGCGAGTTCTACAACCAGGCCAACATGTCGGCGCAGGGCATCCCGCAGATCGCCGTCGTCATGGGTTCCTGTACGGCCGGCGGTGCGTACACGCCAGCCATGTGCGACGAGAGTGTGATTGTCCAGAACACTGGTACGGTTTTCCTTGGTGGCCCGCCGCTCGTGCGCGCTGCGACCGGCGAAGTCGTGACCCCCGAGGAGCTCGGCGGTGCCGACGTGCACTGCCGCATTTCGGGCGTGACCGACCACCTGGCCCACAACGACCACCACGCGCTTGAGATCACGCGCCGCATCGTGTCCAACTTGAACGTGAAGAAGAACCCGGCCGTGTCGCAGTTCCCGATCGAGGAGCCGATCTTTGACCAGGAAGAGCTCGGCGGCATCATCCCGGCCGACTCGCGCAAGCCATTTGACGTGCGCAAGGTCATCGCGCGCATCGTCGATGGCAGCAAGTTCGACGAGTTCAAGCAGCACTACGGCACGACCATCGTCACGGGCTTTGCGCACCTGTACGGCAACCCTGTGGGCATTATCGCCAACAACGGAATCCTCTTCTCCGAGTCCTCGGTCAAGGCCGCGCACTTTATCGAGCTGTGCACGCAGCGCGGCATCCCGCTGCTGTTCCTCCAGAACATCACCGGCTTCATGGTCGGCAAGAAGGCCGAACACGGCGGTATCGCCAAGGACGGTGCCAAGCTCGTGACGGCTGTGTCGTGCGCCAAGGTGCCCAAGATCACGTGTATCATCGGCGGCTCGTACGGCGCCGGTAACTACGGCATGTGTGGCCGCGCGTTCTCGCCGCGGTTTTTATACATGTGGCCGAACGCGCGCATCTCGATCATGGGTGGCGAGCAGGCCGCCGGCGTGCTTGCGCAGGTGCAGCGCGACAACATTGAGAAGGCTGGCAAGGAGTGGAGCGCCGAGGAAGAGGCCGCGTTCAAGCAGCCGATCCTGGACAAGTACGAGGTCGAGAGCACGGCGTACTACTCGACCGCGCGCCTGTGGGACGACGGCATCATCGACCCCAAGGATACCCGCAAGGTGCTCGGCCTGAGCCTGAGCGCCGCGCTCAACGAAAAGCCCCAGGAGACCAAGTTTGGCGTCTTCCGCATGTAAGCCTTGTTTGAAAGATAACGCAGAGAAATCGCGTGAACCCATATCGAATACTTTAGGGTTTTTTAATTCTGTATCAAGCAGGGATAGAGGAACCATACACGGTGACGCACACACCGGTCGCTACCGTCGACGCTCTATGCCGATCGCATTGACGCGACCTCTACTTGGCCTCGGCCTTGTCGCCCTTCTTGGCGCGCAGGCCGCGCTGGAGCTGGTAGAGCTGCGCCGTCTCGTTCGAGGCGTGGCAAGCGAGCAACAAGTAGTTGCGCGGCTTGACCATCCACGCGAAGCGCATGAAGATCAGACTGTACACCGCCAGCGCTGTTTCGGCCCAGTGGTAATGGCTGCAGTCAGATCCTCCATCACGATTGCCGCGTTTCGTGTGGCGAGAACGTACCAGAGGTCATGTTGACCGAGATGAGCTCGGCGGGCTTCTTCATGTCGGCCATTGCCTACCGTACACATGGAGGTTCATATCCGTGAGGACCAAACGCTCCGACAGAACAGACCAAGCGCGCTGTCGCGGGGGGAGACGCGAGAGAGCGAAAGAGAGAGAGAAACGTACGGCGACGACGAAGCCCCAGTTGGCGACAGGGCCCCAGAAGTGGGTCGTCTTCGGGCCCGTCGGGTGGTTCACGAACGCGCGGAAACGAGCGGCGAACGACATCTAACGACACGCCACATCAGTTAGTCCCGTGCGTCTGGAGGAGGAAGAGGAGGAAGAGGAGGGGAAGGAGGAGGAGGAGGAGGAGCGGAGGCGCATGTACCTTGGAAGACCGGAGGAAGCGCTCGGCACGATGGCGATGATGCTGCTTCGTGCGGTGTTGGTTGCGACACTCAGAACACCTGCGTTGTATGCGCATAAGCCTTCGTTGTGTGATATCTGTGTCATCGGGAATTTTAGGAAACCACGGGACAAAAAATCACGAAACGGGTCGCCTCTATCATCCGTTTTGAGAGGTGCTGTGGATCATGAAGCGACGCGCACACACACAAAAAAATCTTTGTGCGGCAACGAACGCGGCTCATAACCGACGGCCCAAGCTATCGGTCCGTTCAGCAGGCACATACCTTGCTCCTCTCTAGCACGCGGCCATTTTGCCTCCCTGGCGGAGACGAACGAGACGTTAGGACACAAACCCTCAGAGCACCCATGGCGGACGGAGGTCTGTTGTTCCCATAAGCGCGTCTCTGTCCTTTGGCTGCGTCGCCTAACGTGTTTCCCTCTTGGTACAGGAGTCTCGCGTGTGCTCGCGGTGATCAACCAGGTTTTCGCCTTCCGCATCCCACCGCAGGTGTCGGCGGCTGGCCATCGGTACGAGTCCTCTTATTGTTGTGTAGCCGTGGCATGTAATAACTCGTGGACTCCAATGTCGTTGGCATCACAGTGCCGACTCGTGGCCATCCGAGCCAACATGGACCGGACGGATGGTGATCAACGCCACTGATGATGAGGCGTCGATCGAGTTGCGCGACACGAACACCGGCGCCTTGTTCGCGGCGTGCCCGGTCAAGCGCGACGGACCGCCGCCGGTCCAAAAAGGTACACGTCTAGCCAAGTGAAAACCAAGCTCACGAGACAAGTGCTGAGTTCGATTTGATGTCCATTACAGTGGTGGATAGCAGTCGCTACTTTGTGCTTCGGGTTGTTGACCAAAAATCTGGTACGCATCGTCTCACGATGGTTGAGCGTGTACGTACACTGCCTAACCTACGTGTGAATATCCCTAGGCCGCCACGCCTTTATCGGTATCGCCTTCCAAAACCGCAGCGACGCGTTCGATTTCAACGTCGCTATCGATGACTTCAGCAAGTACGCACTTGACAGTCTCATTGGCAAGATGATTGTAAAGCCTCACGCCTCGACTTTGTTTGTAGGGAGCTCATGCGCGAGCAGGTCGCCGCGGAAGAGGCCCTCAAGGCACCGACGCAGTCCAAGGACTACTCGTTGAAGGAGGGACAGAAGATCAAGATCAAGATCAACTCGACGCGTAAGAGCAAAGACACGGGCGGCGAAGACGACGATAGCTGGGGTTCGGACGCGAGCTCCAAGAGCAAGACCAACGACTCCGTTTCCCAGTACGTGTGCCACACACCACACACACGCCACGATATCTTCTCCTCACGGAATGTTCTCTCTCGTTGTTCTGTCACCCACAGGAACACCTCCAGCACGTGGGAGACCTTTTAAACCCACCCATGTCCGGATCTGTTCATGGTGCGCTTCGAGCAGCACCACTTCAACTACCGATTGAATACCGGTAATACTATCCACACTTTTTTTAATCTGTCTTTTGCAGTACATATGTTGAATCAACCTTCCTGTTCACGTCGGATCCGATCTTGGCTGGGCACGTGTGACGCTGCGGCCGTCATGGTCGTTTGGGAGCTGCTCGCCATTTCCCCAGCAGATCGTTCGCCCCCGTAGCTATTCCAAACACGCTCTGTCAGAAATGATCCGCACGGCGCTGCGCTCGCTCTCGTCCTCCGCCCCGGCGGCGCGCCGCTCGGCTCTCGCGCTCGACGCCGCGCGCGCGTTCTCGTCGTCGCCCATCGAGTTCAAGAAGGTGGGCATGGTCGGGCTCGGGCTCATGGGCCACGGCATCGCGCAGACCGCGGCGAGCGCCGGCTTCGAGGTCGTCGCGCTCGACATGAACGAGAAGGGCCTCGAGGCCGGCATGAAGCGCATCCAGGACTCGCTCACCAAGATCCAGGCGCGCAGCGTCAAGAAGGGCGCGATCACGGAGGACCAGGCCAAGGCCACGGTCGCCGACACGCTCGCGCGCATCGCGCCGACGACCAAGACCGAGGACCTCGCGGACTGCGACCTCATCATCGAGGCCATCGTCGAGAACGTCGACGTCAAGAAGGACTTTTACGCCAAGCTCGGCCAGATCGCCAAGCCCTCGGCGATCCTCGCGAGCAACACGTCGTCGCTCGCCATCACGGATTTTGCCGGCTCGTCGGGCCGCGCTGACAAGGTGGTCGGTCTCCACTTTTTCAACCCCGTGCAGATCATGAAGCTCGTCGAGGTCGTGCGCACGGACGCGACCGACCCGGCTGTTTTTGACGCCTGCAAGGACTGGGTCCACAAGATCGGCAAGCACCCGGTCTCGTGCGTGGACACCCCCGGCTTTATCGTGAACCGCCTCCTCGTGCCGTACCTCGCGCAGGCCATCGCACTCTACGAGCGCGGCCACGCCACGAAGGAGGACATTGACGTCTCGATGCAGTTTGGCGCCGGCCACCCGATGGGCCCGATCACGCTCGCGGACTACGTCGGTCTGGACACGACGCTTTTCATCCTCGAAGGCTGGGTGCGTGATCACCCGAACGAGCCGGCGTTTTTTGTGCCGGAGATCGTGCGCCAGAAGGTCAAGGAAGGCAAGCTCGGCCGCAAGACCGGCGAGGGCTTTTACAAGTGGGACGGTGATAAGCGCCTGTAAGTGCTCAAGTCGCTCCTGGAGATTCCAGTTGACCGTGTTCTTTGAAAGCAATGGATATCCCATAATCAAAACGCCACTGTACTTGTTTGGTTTATACGGGAACTATTTCGTTTTCACATGCGTGTTGCTTAGAGACGCGAGACAGCGCGGGACGACGGCTCTTGTGCGTTTTCATTGATGAGGACGTCATCCGAGACAGCCACAGGTGAAGGCGACGTGGGATACGCGGCTGAGAGCTCAAGGAACCACGCCGCGAGCCATGCACGCTTCTCAGCTTCGCAGTTCACGGACACTGCGTTGAACACTCGCGTCTTGACTTCGCCGAGCAACTTGTCACTGATTTTGGCGCTGTAGTCCACGAGAGCCTCGATTTCACGAGCAACCGTTGGTATCAGATCCACTGGTGCCATCTTCGCGACCTCGAAGAACAGCTCGGCCATGTAGAGGCCGTCGGGGGCGGCGCCGCTGTCATCACCATCGACTGGCTTGAGCAGCGCCTTCGTGCGCAGACTGGTCTGCCGCAACGCCCAGAGAATCATTGCGTGTCGAGTCTCGGCAGCTGTCGTCTCAATTCGCTTCTCCTCGTCTGTCAGCGCCTGCGACGGATTTGTGTAGTAAAGTGCACCGAAAACAGTGCCCACAACGTTTGCGGTCTGTTGTTTCGTCACATCAGACGGGAAACGCCGAAGCGTTTCCTGTAGGAAGAACGGGAACACCTCATACACCGACACAAACTGGCCCAGGCTCGACAATGTGAACGTGAGGAAGCGGTGCACAAACGAATCTAGTGGCTCGAGTCCGTGGTATAGTCCACCAAACACGATCGCAAAAGCGTCGCGGCGAGCCGCATCGCTTGCCTGGAAGAGCACGATGCGAAGTTTTCGCTGGACGATCAGCCCGACTGCAAGACACGCCCACCCGAACACGACGTCTTGGCTTGCCTTTGACAGGTCGTGTGGGTCGCGACGCGACGAGACAGCTGAAGTGATCGCCGTTAATGTCGAGTCTGTCGCGGACTCAACGAGATCTTCAATTCGCTGCGTAAGACGCATCATCAGATCGTTTCGTTGGGGCGTCGCACAGCATTCGCGCGCAAACTCTAATCGGCAAAGCGTGGAAAAGCAGTGGACCACGACGTCTGTGGATGGCGACTGTGACAACGCGTGGATGGTGATCGAGACAGCATCGTACACATTCGCGAGATACTCTTCGGCGGGAAAGCTTGGCTCAGACGAGCCGATCTGTTGCTTGAGCTGCTCCTGTAAGGCGACAAGAGACGGTCGAAAGAGTTCAACCTCGCTTCGGGACCGCATCGCTTCGAGAATGGAGCTCGAGACACCAGGATTCGCGTCCATTGCGGCTTGTATCTCGTCCGTCGCAGCATCCACCATTCTCAAAGACGCGTCGACCTCGACCTGGCTGACTTGAGACCGATACAGAGATTCCTGGTACCGCTCAGATAAGCGCCGAAAGTCGGCTTGGTGGATGTGCAGACGAGGAGATACAAGTGCGAGGTGGATGCCTCGCAACAAAATGAACTGGTGCACCAACGCGGAAGACGCAACGGCGAGTGGGGCTGCCTGAAGCGATGCAGCCAAGAAGGCCACGGGGTGATGTAGGTGAGGAAACACTTCCTCCGCTTGGATCTTCTCCACCACAAACGCTTGCACCGTGCGGATCGCAGACCCTTGTGAGCCGGTAGACAGGAGTATCGTCGCGACGGCGATCGAAGACGCCTGGGTTTGCCAGTTCGTGGAGATGCGCGACTCGATGAGATTATGTGCTGCCTGAGCGAGCACGTCCGGGAGAACGCGGATCTTTTGGTGGATATGCACGGTCAGTGGCTGGGCGACGTGGTGCACAAAGACGAACTCGTAGTCGCGCATCGCCCGCACGAGCAACGACATAAAGGCCTCGACCATGAGCGACGCAGTCGGTGGCGTCAATCGAGCCACCACGCCACCGCAAAGCGCATCGAATAGCCGGACAGAGAAGTCGACTTGCCGCTGGCGATCGCAAAAGGCTTCTTTGTGGGGCATCGACGGAGCGCGGAGCGAGGTCCTTTCGAATGCGCGCAGAGACGCTGCGTCGCCATGGATCGCGAGCCACGCACCGATCTCTGCGAGCTGGAACCACAGCGCATCGCTGACCAGTTGGTCTTCTCGCGTCCACTGGGCGTACTGTCTGGACAGTGCCGCCAGCTCCCCAGTCGCGTGACTCGGCTCGAGATGCTGCAGCCAGTCGACCACCTTGGCGATCGCACTGCGGCCCGTCGGCTGCGAGTCGAGCTCGCGAAGACTGCGCTGGATAGAGGAGATCACGGCCGACACGTCTGCCACGCTTTGCGCACGCGGTACGGCTTGCTCGCCTTGAGAATCCGCCCAGATCTCGTCGCTCATCGCGCGTGTTTCCTCCTCAGTTTCGTGCGTGCGGTTTGTCCACCTTGCTTTTTTTTCCGACATCGCCACTCCCAAGTTCAAAGAGGATGACGTCGACTCTGTGGTAGAATTCATCTTTTAAACCAATCAAAAACGATCATAATGACGTCGACACCATCCATTTTCAGCGAATCATACCGCGCCGTGAGATTAAAACTATTAACCAATCATCACTACCAATGCTATATCAGTACTCATAGTATGTATAGCTCACTATACAGGTGTATACTTTGGGCATCCCCCCCAGGTGTTGGTTTGGCCGGACATCCAATTGGCGGACGAATCCTCGATGGGACATGCCGGTGCCCGCCACAAACCATCTCGCGAGCGGTAGTCCCACTTCGTCAATTGCGCGTCACGATGCTCTCGATGCGCTCGCTCCGCCGCGCCGTGGCGGCGCCCTCGCGGCTCCGCGGGTCTCGCTCGGAGACTGCGCGTCCGGCCGTGATGGCCGCGCGCCGCTTCGCCTCCAAGCCGCCGCCGCCAAACACGAGCGGTCCGACGCCGCCGGGCGCGGCGCCGCAGCAAGTCACGCGCGCCATGCTCGTCCACGAAGGCCGCGAGATCCTCAAGCTCATGATCGGGGTACGCGTGGCGTTGCATAGTAGTACACTTGGAGGACGATAGGTGGATACATTTATATTCTTATTCCAATCGGGACGATTTGTGTGGTGGCCAGGGGGTGGTCGTCGTGAGCGGCCTGTTGGCGTCGAGCGGGTTTGTGATCGAGTCGATGAAGCGCGTGAACCCGATGCCGGCGCCCGGGCGCTTCCTCGAGCTCCAGGACAGCGAGGGCAACACCGTGCAGGTCCACTACCAGTACTACGGCGAGGGCAACGTGACCGTCGTGTTCGACGGAGGCGTCGGCGAGACCTCTTTTGACTGGGACAAGGTCGCGCAGCAAGTCGGCTTGTTTGCGCGCGTGCTCGCAATCGACCGCCCTGGACTGGGCTTCTCGACGGCGACCGCGTCGCCGCGCACGGCTGCGGAGATCGCGCAGGAATACGCGACGCTCATGGCCAAGCTCAGCATCCAGGGCAAGGTCGTGCTCGTCGGCCACGGTGCTGGTGGCTACAACATGCGGTGCGTTCTTTTCGTCCCCTATGTCTTTCTTGGAGACAGTTGATGTTATAAACGGCTTACGTGTTGGTCGTGTGATTGGAACGGCTTCAGCCAACTCGCGGAGAACCTCGAGCAGGACACGTCGTCGCTTGTCAAGTGCGAGGGCCTCGTGCTCGTCGATGCGCTACAGGGTATGTGCTTTGGGCCAGGCAATACGCCTGCGATATACAGTTGACTAACAAACGTTTGCTACTGTGAATAGAGAACCTGCGGACCGAGCTCGAGAGTGTCTCTGAAGGTGTACGCAAGGCGCTGGCAACGATGGACAAGAATGGTGACACTGTGTGGATGCTCTCCCACATCGGCTTCATTCGGCTCATCAACAACTTGCAGCGCAAGAAGAATGAGGCCAAGTACTCGGCCGAGGCTCTTCCGTATGTCGAGTTCTACACCCCTACGCCCGCGCACCGCTACACGGCGACCGAGGAGAACCGCGCGCTGCCCCTCACTGAGCAGACGTTCCGTGATTCGCCCACGGCGTCGCGCGGCTTCGCGTTCCAGTCGATTGTGCTCTCGCACGGCCGGCCCGACATGTTTGCCGGGATGCGTGTGCAGCAGGGCGTTGACGAAGCCGCCATCGAGGAGCTCGAGCAGAAGTGGCAGAACGCACAGCGTCAGCTCGCCAAGAGCGTCGCGCTCAATGCGTCGTCGGCCACACAAATCACCGTTCCTGATGCCGGCCACTGCATCCACCATGAGCAGCCTGAGGCGATCGTGAAGGCCGTGCGTGCGCTCGTGAACGAACTGTACCACCCGGGCAGCGTCATGGGGCTCGCGTCGCTCAAGGAAGGCACGTGCCCGATCTAGACAACCAACTCAACGAAAATGGACGTATAGATTCCAGAACATTGATGCAACTTTCACGCCGGGATGGCTGCAGCCTGTTTGGCAGGAGAGAGCACGTCAGCGACCCATTGCGCGATGTGGTCAGCCATGTCGCGCGAGCCATTGGGCTCGACCATGAAGCCGTGGCCCTGGGGCACCATGCGGTGCTTGGCCTTGGGAAACTGAAGCTGGAACATCTGCACAAACTCGTTGGGCAACCAGCCATCTACGGGCGAGTACACGAACAACGATTTGTCCTCGTGCTTGTGGAGCGTCTCGGCGTCAAGGTCGCCCACGTGGAGCATCTCCTGGTGGGCCATGTGGAGTACGTTCTTCATCACATTGTGGTTCACAAGCGCTACTGAAACGTCGACAAACACTGGTTCCTTGACGCCGCCCACAGCGTGGTTGGCGATCCAGCGGCGCAACCACAGCGGTGTGAGAAACTCGAGGACATCGATGAGCTTGATCGAGTGCTTGCGGTGCTCGAACAGCGGCATCATCGTCGTGCCCTTGGCCGACTCACCGATGCGGTGGAACGTCGGCTGCATGAATACAGCCTTGGCGATATGGTCCGGGAACGCCTCCATGATCTTGAGCATCAAGAACGAGCCAATCGAGTGCGAGACGAGCACGAGCTGGAGCGACGGGTCCTTCTCGAGGCGCGCGCGCAGGTACGTGATCTTGTGTTCGTACTGGTCTTCCAGGTCAAAGACTTTGCCATTGTTCTTCCAGGGCATGTAATGGCCCGCGTGCGACAGCGACCGCACCTCGTGGCTCGTGCCAAAGCGGCGCACGAGGTCGCGCATGAGCGGGAGGTAAAAGTGCGGCAGCCCCGGGTTGCCCGGAATGAAGAGCACGAGCTTGTTGGAGCGCGAGCTCGGGTCCTTGGGCAGGTACGCGATCGAGCCGAACGAGACGCCGTCGCCGATTTCGTGCCACTCCTCGACCGCGCGGTGGCCGATCGCGTGGTCCTCGGGGTGGCCCTGTGCGAGCACGCGCTGGAGCTGCCGGTGGACGCGGAGCTGGACCAAGTGGCGGCGCTGGCGCTGGTACACGTAGCGCAGCAGCGCGAGCACGACAAGCGGCGCGAGCGCGCGCAGCCTCGGCGCACGCAGCCGCTGCGCGAGCGTCTCGAGCACCGACTGGAGCGACAGCGTCATCGCGCCTCGGGAAAATCGCCGACTGGTGGAGAGCTCCATGGTGGCGTCTTGTTCCAAAAAGTCCATGTCTGCTTTTTGTACTGCCAGCGCATGAAGTAAAAGACCGCAATGGAGTGATACGATTGGTGGAATGGAGTGTCGTCGTGTTGAATTACCGGTATAATCGTGTTTGGTAAACACAGTTTCCGGCATCAAATCCGTGCCGTCATCATCCATCGGAGCGATCACCATTGAGGATGATGAGAAGAAACAACACAACGTGCTTCGCCGACATGGAACGCTAAAAACCAAGAAGCGACTCTATTACATGGTGGTTGATTCTTGTCGATGACTGAGCATTGTCAAGCTTGTCCGGGTCTCTTTCGGTGGGCCAATGGCGTTGCGTCGCTCGAGATCTTTGGGACCTGACGAATAAGATCTCAGTGGCTCGAGTGGCTCGTGTCGTGACGAACCGGGCTCTCAAAACGCGTCGGGCGACGCGCCGTTTGCGATCGCCAACGCACGCAGCGTCTGGATCGCGCGCTCGGCGTCGGTCGCCGGCACGAAGATGTGGTCGTGGAAGTAGGCGGCGACCACGTTGCAGCTCACGTCGGCGTCGCCCAGCGCGCGCGCGAACGCGGCCGTGAGGCCCACGGCCTCGAGCGACGAGTGGACGGTCAGCGTGATCCACGCGAACGGCGCCGACGCGGGTAGACCGGCCTGCTGCGCGGCGTCCGTGGACAGGATGACCGTGATGTCGCGCGCGCTCTCGCGGAAAAAGCACTCGACGCGCGCGAGGTCGAGCGAGGCAAAGACCTCGGGCGAGACGTTGGCGAAGACGTACTCGCCTGCGCGCAGCTCTGGCGCCATGGTGCGCAGCAGCTCGCCCAGGTTCGTCTCACCCGTCGGTCCAGCGGTGCTCGCCATGGTTGAGAAGTTGGGGTGGGGTCTTGTGTGACTGGGAGGCCGTGGAAAAGGAAATGACGGAGACTGAAGTTTCACGACCGCGCGTAGTGGTGCCGGGGCTGCTTGTCGCCGTGGGGAGAAGAGCACGACTTGAAGCGGGAATGGCTCAGAATGCGAGCACATGTCGAACCGAGAAGACTCATCGATGAGTCTCGCTAGAAAAGACACATTTCAGCCAATCGCAACGAGTATATCCTGCTCGTAGTTTATCCCGTTTCCATCACACGTGAGACGGAGGCCTCGTTCGTCAACGAGTCGCTAAACAGACCCCTCTCTCCCGCCGCCTTGCGCTGGAGTCTCATGAGCCACGAAAAGCGTCGGAGCCCAAGGACGCCAACTGCGTACCAGGGCTCCCTTGTGAGTGTGTTTTGACCGTCACCGTGGACACTGGCTGGAAAGTACGGGCAGAGGAGGTGAAATGGGACGGAAGTGGTTTCCCGAGTACGGAATGGATGCTGCATCCACTTCACCTGGATACACGGGAAGAAATGATTGTCGACTTGCCTAGGAATGACTGTAATATCCATGACATGGCTGACGTTCGCACTCGAGATCCAACGCCACATTCGATCCCTGCTGCTTGGCTCTCACCATTCGGGAATCCTCCGCCTCCAGCTCAATTTCGCTCAGCCCCTTCACTCGCCAAGCTCCATGACCATCAACCACCCACGTAACTGGCGCTTCGCTGCCGACACGTGCTCCTTCGTCAGCGACGGCGCCGCCATCCGCGTTATCGCGCTCCACGCACGCGAGGCCGCGCTCCTCGACGGCGCACGAGAGCAGGTCGAAGACCTCTACCGGGACCTCTTCGAGATCGCCAACCATCCC
>JAADVT010000571.1:0-20747 GCA_023335895.1 Pythium rishiriense
AAACGACATGAGAGAACCCACCGCAATGATCTGGAGCGCCTTGAGCTTGACGATGAGGTTGGTCTTTGCGAGCCGGCCGAGCAAAAAGTCGACGGTCTTCTCGGCATCGCGCTCGCTCGCCTTGGTTCCGTCTACCAGCAGTGCAAACAACCATACAGCGTGAGTGAATGCGAGATCAGCAGGTACATCACGGTCTCCAATGTGTGTGTGTGGGGGGGGACGTACTCGCGATCTCTTGCATGAGGTAGATGGGCACGGCCGCATCGTGGAGGCTCGTGGCGTCGGCCAGTGTCTGGCGGTTCATGGTGCTCGCCGGCGCGTCGGTGGTCTGTCGGCCGGGCCTTCCCTACTGAAGCGCTCCCCCCCTCTCCGCCTTTGTCGGTCGCGGGCTCGGCTCTGTCTCCGCCCGCACAGCTCTTCTGCTCCGGCGGGGCGACTTGCGCTCCTCCTCACTTGGAGCCGGCCCTGGCCCTCTGAGGGACCATATTAACCAATCATGATGCTTTGAATATATGTTATGTCCAATGAAAAAGCACAATCTTGTTGTTGAGTAATGTATGCGTTAACAGAGGATTGTTGCGGTAAAACCGCCTTGCCGGCCAGTGTTCCCCCCAAGAAACGGGAGCTCCTCTCGCGGCCAAAGAGGTTTTTGGAGGGAGCGCGGCTCAAGAACCATGGGCAAACAAGGCAAGGGGCGCCGCCTCACGGACAAGGAGCGCCTCGAGATCATCGCGCTGACGCGGCAGAACCCGCGCATCAAGCACGTCGAGCTCGCGGCGAAGTACAGCGTCAACGAGTCGACGATCCGCAAGTGGCGGGCGCAGTCGAATGCGTCCAAGATCGAGGAGCGCTACGCCCACGGCGTCGCGGCCTCGCGCGACGGCCGCCAACGCGGCCAGGCTGTGCGCAACGCGCAGTTCGACACGGAGCTCTACGAGTGGGTGGTCGACATGACCAAGCAGGGCGTGGACCTCGCGCCTGCGCGGGTGCGCGAGAAGGCGCGTGCATTGGCGACGCAGTACGAAGGCATGGAAGGCTTCAAGGCGTCCTCGGGTTGGTTCTACCGCTTCTGCCGGCGATACGGTCTACCCTGTGGACCTGCGGGTAGATCCGAAGCCAGTTCGAAGCTGCACGACGATATAACTATCGCATCCATGATGCCCGACGATGCAAGCGCCCCGGGAGTGGCCGAAGCGACGTTGGCGCAACACGCTTCTGCGGTCGCGGCCGCGCAAGCCTCGCTCGCCGCGGCACAGGAGGCCCATGCTGCACTACAGCACGTTGATGCCCATGAAATGGACACAACCACGAATGATGCCGCAGCAATTGCCTTGTCTTTGCAGCCTCCGCCAGCTTCGATTGTGTCAGAACCACGTGCAACCCCATCTGAAGAACCGCCAGCAGTGACGGCGGACGCCATCCCGGCAGCAGAGGCGCCAATAGAGGGGAGCGAGATAGAAGGGAAGGCGCAAGTAATAGAGGCCGCTGTCGCCCCACCGCCCGCGGCCGCTAGCGAGTTGCTGCTTGGGCTGGGCGAGATGGCGAGTGCGCCGCCTGGCACCGCGAGTGCAGCCGATGTGACTACCATCCCATCCTCCGCCACCGTATCGCCTTCCGAGACAACTATCGCCACCGTCGCGTCGTCTGTAGCGGCGACGGCAGTGCCGCTTGTGCAGCCGCAAGTCTTCTCCATGGCGCAGGCTGCGGCGACGCACATGGTCCAGCACTTCAAGGACGTGCTCGACCCCCACACGCGGCTGCGACTCGTGCGGCACTTGACTCGCGTCGCCGGCGAGGCCGAGATGTACCTCGTGATGGACGATGAGACTCGACTCGAGTATGTCAAAGAGTTTGCGGCCGCGAGCACCACAGCGACGCCGTCGCCGTCCGCCTCTGCTGAGTCAACTTCCTAGCTGCACGTCAATGTGTGTGTTGTGGGTTCATTCCTCATAATTTGATAACCACACGTCATTTCTTTTTGTCCAATTTCATCACCTCACATCAGAATTGGAGTTGGAACAAATCAGTCTCAGCTAGAACCCTTGTAAATAAATATTTGAATTTCGCGATGCATCGATCGATGATATAAGTCTATTTGTTTCACCTATTTAAACACATGTTTCATATATTTCGGGACCGTGGACAATCTGTCGTTTCACCCTCGCGGTGCTTTCTTGAGGGTGATGAAACCCATCGCTTTGATCGGTTCCAGTCCCAAAAAAGGGAAAGCAACGGCAAGCGGGAGCGAAGGAAACCGGCGACGCACGCGCGCGTCGATCGCATCCATTCGCGCTTCGCTGGCGTCGACAGGGCCTCAGAAGGCCACGCTCGTGGGGCGTCACTGGAAGCCACCCAACAGGGCAAACGTCTCTGAGGGGCGAGCTCAGCGCATCGGTCGGAAGAGAACCAAGGGAAAGAGTCTCCTCGTGGCGCTGTGCTTGAGGCGCCATGGGCCAGGCAGGATCCGTCGAGCAACGCAACGCGATCCGTGATGTTGTAAACATCAAGGCCGCGGCGGCTGGCGGTAGCGTAGCCGACAAAAGCGCGGTCGTCGCGGCGCTGGAGGCGTTCTGCAAAATGTTTCCGATCGACGCCGCGGCCGTGGCAAGCACCACCGCTGCGGCGACCGACGACAACGCGGGCGGCGTGCTTGACGTCAAGGAAAGTAAACTGTTTCTGGTGATGCACGCGCTACTGCAGCACGCGACGGAGCGCACAGAAAAAAACTCGAATGAAGATCTGGTGAGTTGGTTCTCTCTCACCCCTTCGTCGATCTGGTTTGACTTGCTGATGTGATGGACGCACGTGTATTTCAGATCGAATTAACGCTCACAAGCTTCAAGCGCGTGATCTTGTGGCGCGAGCTGTACCGTCTCGGGGCGAAGTGCTCGATGAAGCCATTTCTCAATTGCCTCGTACGTGGACACCAAACGAGGAATGTTCCCGAGTTCAAATGGATATTGACCAATAGTGTTTTGAATCCTGTCCACGAAGTTGCTTTCGCCGACATTAGCTAAAGCTGCCCTCCAAGTGCTGCTCAGCCTGACGGGTATATGCCCGAATGCTGAAACGACCGAAAAATCCGAAAAATGGGAGTGTCTCAATCGTCGAAACTTTGCAGACAGTGGTGGCTACGACGTGCTGCGGTCGCTGTTGGTTGACCACAGTAGTATCAAACAAGTCAGCCTACCACGCGAGCGCGAAAGTGTCTTGACTTTAGTGCTCGAGCTTTTCCACTCGGCGCTTGTGACACGCAAACACACAACCGATAGCTCGACGATGACCCAGGCAGTCAATGCGCTACTCAATGCAAGGATCTCACTGCTCGACTTGTGCCATCACCAAGACAAGATCATCCAAGACTTTGCAATGGATCTCGTCAAGGAACTTTTTCTTAGCATCGACTTGGAGCAGGTGCATGAGCTTCAGGAGTCGGCGCGCGAGTACGGTGCACTCCTGTACGCACTCTCTGCAACGGTGAAGGAGCGCAAGAAGTCATTCAGTGGCAGCAAGGACGCGCGAAGCAGTAGCAATAGTTCGGACGGAGACCTCACACCCACCAATTCATCTCGTGCGCTTCAGGAGAAGTGCACGGAACTCGTTGAGATGTTCTGCGCTGGAAACACTCGTTCCAAAAAAGTGATCAGTCGAATTCTCCCTGTAGAACTCTTCATTCCCCAAGAGAATAGGGCCGACCTTATCTCACGCCACACGGCTTCATCGCTGCTCAAGAGCACAAGAAACAACAGGTCATTACCATCGTTCACGTTTGATTTCGAGATTCGTTCCCTAGAAAGCAAACGGATCCGTGGGGGATCTTATGCCCCGGGTGCATCGAGACAATTGGGCGGTGGAAGCGCTTTTGAGAAGTGGTTGCAAGACGCGCGGGTACAAGGAGAAGATTGGAAGAGCATAATGGAATCTATCCAAGATACTCATGAGCGGCCCGACTTAGTATGGCGGGACGCTATGAGAGAAGAACTACGCCGAGCCTTGGGGCTGGAGATTGAGAAGCTGGAGCAACTGAAGAAGGCTGCTAGTGCTAGTAGTGCTGCGAGCATTGTGCGCTGGGATCACGAGATGTTTTTCGTCGAGTATCACTCGATCCAGGAGGAACTGGTCGTGAATGGCTACTTCATCGACTTCTTGATACCCATGCTCGCCGATCTTTCTAACCAGTTTGAGGTTCTCGAACCACTGGTATTGGCGTGGCACTTGTCTGATCGACTTGCCGTGGAAACCGACGAAGTGTGGAAAATCCAATGTTTGCGATGCCTTCGATTGACCATTCGACGTTACGCCATGGTGCTGAATGGGCAACTTCCCGTTCGACAAGTGCTCGAGTTGCTTCACAATCACTCGAAGTATTCTCCAGCCTTCATTCGAGAATGCTTCTTGCTGTTGAGCACTGCAATCATGACGACAAGAAATGGTCCGTCGGAAAGTTTGAACCAAGTGAGCGTGCTTATCGCGACTGCAGTTGTCGAGGTTCTCTGTGATTCCACGCTCATAAGCAGTTTGTCGAGGTCATCAAGTTCTCGAACTGTGAAGAGTGAAATGGAGGATGATATGGATCCGGCGTACGATTTTGATGAGGAGGAAGTTCATATTCGGAACGGAAGTGACGGTTTGGTCAGAGCAGGTGTCAGCGTTCTGCAAGCCATAATTCGACGCTTCAAGTTCACGCTTCAAATCGTTCGACCCAAGAGAGTTTTCATCTGTCGACTCCTGGCAGTAGAGACACTTGACCACGTTACGATCAGCCGGATTCTTATTATTCTCAAGCAGCTCGCGCAACTCGACGCGAGCTCTGCAGTCATATCACACGCTGCATCGAGCGGACTGATGTCTCCAGGGCACAACCCCTCGTCATCAAAATCGTCAGTCGATACGAACTGGAAGCCTATCGCTCTGGTGTACATTCTGGTCGCTTCTTGCGATCCAAATGGACGAGGTATGTCTGTTGGGGCTGCCGAGTTTCTGAAGGAATACTACAGTGCTGTTAGTCCTCCATCGCCACCGAAGACGTCAACTGCGAGCTACAATCGAAAGTCGTCAGATGTCAACCGAGACAAGCATACGAAATCAGAATTCAAGGCCCTCCTTGACGAGGCGGTTGGGTATGATGGTTGTGGTATCGGCTCGCTGTTAGCTTCATGCGATCCGATACTTTTCTGTGAAGTCTTCAACGCTGATGAAAAGCGATCGGCAGATGTGTGGTGGGGGCGGCGTCAGCGATCTAAAATGTTCAGGTATTTAAAGCGAAAGTTTGTGGCATCAGCTGGTACAAGCAATCAAGCAGAAGAGTATGATGGTGTCATGGTTGGCGTGGACGGTGACAGTGATGAAATTGCAAGCGGGACCATCGGTGACGAGATATTTGTCGGCAACATTTTTCTGCGCTCGTACGTCGAAGGTGATGGAGAATTCCTCAACGAGTGGACTGATGCTATGTATCGAGCCCTCATCGAAGCGCTCTTCACCCAACTCACCGATTTGTCCCGCACACGATCTGTGTTTGGTGCTTCCGATGCATATCAAGGCGTCTCTACTCGCTCCAATCACTTGGTTGTCGAGCCCTCAGAGATTCAAGAGCTGATTCTCAAAGCGTTACTGCGAATCCTTCCAACAAGCTGCGCAGCGATCGAAGTGAAGAATGAGTGGTTTGAGACATTGCTGCTACCGCTCCGCCGCTCGCTTCTTGGGGACACCGATCAAGTCCGTGGGAGCCTTGCAATTGAGCTCATGATCGCCTTGCTTCATCTTCCTGAAGAAAAGAGCAGAAACGCGTCAATATGCCGTGTATTCCTTGCTGATTTTGGTCTTACAACCATTGCCGAGGCGCTCGAAAAAATGATGAATCCTGCGTACCAGCGACTGCTGAAGGCGAACGGAGAATCTTCGACGTTGAACGTTGCTCGTGTTCTGCTCAGTCGTGTGACGGACCTTTTGACAACGCTTTCCGCGGAGGAAGACGGTGTTCAAGCCCTCAAGAAGAACCCCAGTGTTATGTCTGCGCTCCTGGACTTGTCATCAAAGCAAAACATTGCCATGTACTCAGCTGAAGCAGCTGCGACGTGCTTGCTGTGCTTGTCCAAGCTGTGTCAGCACGACGAACTATTGACTGTGATGGTTGGTGCGGGTGGCTTGCTGCAGCTCATCGAAGTCTGCGCGTTCTGCCCAGTTGGGAGCACATTGGTTGAGCCTCCAATGACCTCTCGCTCTGTGAAGGCAGATGAATCAAACAATGCTGCTCTATCTGATGAAGAAGACGAGAAACACCGAGCCGTTCTATCCTCTCTGCCTCCAGCTGCTGCTGCAGTTCGAGCTGCTGCTGCGACATTGCAATCTTGTCTCTGTGACAGCGAGGGTAATGAGTTGATCGGGCCCGTACAAGTTCTGAAGCAACTACTTACACCGAGTTTTGTCCGGGTACGCAGCCTTTTGATCCTGGTGTAATACTTCACAGTTGTTCTGACTTAGGTGCTTTGCAGATTTTACGCAATTCCCCTGTTCGATTCGTGTTGAGACTTCAGTCTCAAGAGGACATCAGTTCTTCAACTTTGATCTGGACGTCGAACATGCGGAGACGGTTAGCAGACACACTAGCAGTCGAGCTAACCAAGGTCAAGACTGCCGCAAAGTCCAACTTGTGGCCGCGTTGGAACCCCGATCATTTCCTCGCCGCCGACTCGTTCCGATACCAATACCCAGACCTGATGGATGAACTCATCGTCCACGATGTGTATATCAACAAATTCGTATCGTCGGATGGAGTCTCACTAGAGGACATCGACATGTCAGCGTTCTCTCAGGCGCTACTGATTTCCATCCAAAGCGGTGAAAATGTGCTGCGCATTCTTCAACAGGTTCGTGGGAATGGAAGAGGGTTGCATTTGTACGTAGTGAAAGTGAAACACTAACACGTCTCTGTTCACCATGCCTGTGCAGCGAGGAGCAGCCGACCCCGCGAAGGAACGATCGATCGTCGTCATGCGGTTGGCACTCAACAAACTCGTGTCAACCCATCCTCAGCACAACCTACAGGTCGACCGGACTCCAGCAACGTCGATCGGTATGACGTCGCTCCTCGAAAACGAGTCATCCGATGAAGGGTCTGATGACGAAGAAGAGACCTCCACTGTTGGGTCACCGGTGAGCGGTCACCGCGCGCCGGACGACAGCGCCCTCGACCGCTCATCGATATTGGACATGGAAGACCTCACCGTGTGATGTGGTTTAGCTGGCACTGATGTACCCCCTTTCCTAGTAGTCGCGCTCAGTCATTCTAGCTACTCCTCCCCACTTCAATCGCAGCTCGTAAGTTATGTGATCCCTTCGCTCCATATGGCTACATTTTTCCCACCACAACGCGACGAACACGGATGATCGTGCGTCCGACCATCTGAGACAGTGAGAATAGAGCGACCTGCAATGCGGCGACCGGAGACCGTGATTCTTTCCATGGTTCAATGCGTCGGTAAGTCTGTCGCACGCTTCAACTCGACCGCCAACGTCAGCAACTTGAAGGGTCCCATGGCGTCGCTTGCCGTATGGCCTGCTGAACTTGTCGCCCAAATTTAGCCCACCCTTGCCGCTGGGTTCGGATCTGACTCTCCGCC
The DNA here is from genome assembly GCA_023335895.1 of Pythium rishiriense. Lineage (NCBI taxonomy): Eukaryota > Oomycota > Peronosporomycetes > Pythiales > Pythiaceae > Pythium > Pythium rishiriense. The sequence goes on from JAADVT010000571.1 coordinate 7,623, forward strand.
CCCACACGAGGGGAGATCCGGAGCAGCTGACGCGACCCCCACGTGATTTCGCGCGTGAGTGCGCGAGCGTTCAGATCAGACGCACGGGCCAGCGTCCGCGTGCGGATGCCGTCGCACGTAACTACACTGGAAAGACCACCCGACCACAGCGTGGGTGTGGGGTCCGGTCAGACCGCGCCTTCCTTATTCCAGCAGGTCCCCCTTCGGGTGTGGGTGTCTTGGCGCCGAGGCATTCTCCATCTCTCGCTCACGCCCCGTAAACGACAGCGCGCCGCCCAATGGAGACCGACGTCGCCGCGCTGTCGCTGTCCAAGGTGCACCTCCACATTGAGAGCGTCGTGCCACGCGCGTCGCTGGCCACGTATGAGGCCAAAAAGGTTGCGACGGCGCGACGCGCCAGTGACCTCACTGCTGTAGGCCATGAGGACGTGGGCGACGACAACAACCACGACGATGTGCACCAGCACCACGCGCTCGCGCACCCCCAGAGCCAAGACCACGCGTGGACGCAGCAGCAGCTCGCCGACCGCATGGGCTGGCTGGCCAGCTTCAAGTCCAACAAGAAAGGCGGACTCGTGTTTCTCGACCAGGACGCGCTCAAGAAGCAGCAAGGCGTCTTCAAGGACGTCATGAAGCAGGTCGGGTCCCAGCTGCTCACGGGCAAGCTGGCCGTGCGCATCTCGCTGCCGATCCGCATCTTCGAGCCGCGCACGCTGCTCGAGCGCGTGGCCGACGGCTGGAATTACGCGCCGACTCTGCTCAAAAAGGCCGCGCTCGCGAGCGACCCGCTCGAGCGCATGAAGCTCGTCATGGCGTTCGTCGTGGGCGGGTTCCACTTTTGTGTGGGCCAGCTCAAGCCATTTAACCCCATTCTGGGCGAGACGTACGAGGCCACGTACGCCGACGGCACGCAGATCTTCATGGAGCACGTCGCACACCACCCGGTGCAATCGGCCTTCCACGTGTGTGGCCCGCGAGGGCTCTACGAGATCAGCGGCGTCTACGAGTTCGAGTCGGTCACGAGCCGCAACTCCATCTACAACCACCAGGTACGGACTGCTCCGCGCTAGCGGCTCCATTTGCCGGGGCTAACCGTCTTCTTTTTGGCGCTCCGTCAGATCGGCAAGACGACCATCCGCTTCCGGGACGGCCACTGTATCACCTACAGTCTACCACAAATCAAGGTACGCATAGCTCCAGCATTGCCGGGTCTACCATCAAAATGGCACTGACGTAGTGATCCCTCTGGATGCATAGATGAGCGGGCTTCTGTTCGGTGAACGCGTCGTGGAGCTCGCCGGGCTTGCCAAGTTCCAGGACGAGCGCAACTGTCTCGCCGGAGAAATCAACTTTGGCGCCAACAGCGGTGGCTTCCTGTTTGGCAAGACCCAGGCGGACGACATCAAAGGCCACATCGTCTCAACGAGGAAGGGAGACTCCAAACCGAGCGCGGCTTCCCACAGCGTCGCAATCCAAGGATCGTGGCTCACACACTTGCAATGCGACGGCAAAGTGTATTGGCACGTCGAGTCGGAGCCGGCCTTCGCGCACCGCCCGGTTGAGACACCACTCGCGTCGGATTGCCGGTACCGTGAGGATCTCGTGGCGCTCCAGCAGGGCAACCTGGAGCTCGCGCAGTCAGAGAAGCTCCGGTTGGAAGAGCTCCAACGGAATGACCGGAAACTGAGGGAACAGAACAACAAACAACTCAACCGACGCTCGTCCAAATGCTGAGCCTGAGAGCAGGGAAGAAGTGCCCGCACGACAGACAAAACCAACACATTAATGCACTCCCTGTTATATAAAACCCCTCAATGCGCGACTTCGGCCTTGATACGCGATCGCTTCCGGCTGTTGCCATTCTCATTGCTGCTGCCGTTCTCGATCGGTCGCTTCAGCAATTCGCGGCTGCATGCCACGAAACTCTTGATGTCCCATTCTTCCTGGCGAATCTTGTTCCATGAACCGTTCAGAATGATCATCACCTTGGTGTCGCGGTGGTATTTCAAGCCCGTGATGAGTTTAGGCGTGATAAGGAAATATTGGGGCAGTTTGCTGCCGCACGACGACTTCGTGATACGGTGGAAGACCTTGCGCTCGTTGTACACGTCCATACCCTGGTTGATTTCGTCCACGACTCGGAATGGACATTTCGTGAGACTCTGGAGCGCCATCAAGTACATAATGGTGCCGACCGATTTTTCCTACAGAGCGCCATCAACTTATGTAAATAACGACAGCCTGGCAGATCCCAGGAGACGATACGCAAGCTACTTACACCACCCGATTGCTCCTCTGCCGTCATGGTCGTAAGCTTCGTATTCTTGCGGAACTGGGCACGACGCTCCACTCCCCACTTGGAAATATCCTGCCAATAACGTTAATTGAATAGTGAGCACAGAAAATATCCAAGGAGAGCGTCGTGGGCTGTTTACCAGGTCTGTGTCGTCCAATACAATCTCGCCCACACATCCAATGTCGCGGAAGAATTCCTTAAATGACGCATCGATCTTGCCCACAACCTCGCGCAACTTCGCGTGCCACGCATCCTTGATACCGTTGACCTTGTCTTCACCGTTTTGTACGAAGCCTTCGAGCTCTTGAAGCTCCAACTCTTCCTGTTCGATTTCTGCGCAAATGCGTTGGTAGATTTCTCGAATACTCCGGTCACCACGGAAGCAGTCAAGCGACGCCTTGTTGTTTTCAATGCAACCTCGCAGCTCGTCCAGGTCATCCGAGATCTTCGTAAACTCGTGTTGATATTCTTCCCATGGCGCTTCTTCCTCGGCCTTCTTCCTCACCTTCATCGCCTTCTTCGCCAGCTCCATCAAGTTATCCTTCGCCTGCTTGAATGCTTCTTGCAAGTCGCGGATGGACGCTTCAGCACGACGGAGTTGCTTATTGATAAATTCGACCCGGACCTGTTGCGCTCCGGCTTTGAATGCGACAGCTGTGTCTTGTGCCGTGACGAGAAGCAACTCCCTTGTGAGTTTGAGACACTCCTGGATGTGCTTTGCCTGCTTCGTTGCTTGGCCTTTCAGCTTGCGAACCATTGCATTTTCTTTCTCCGATAGGTCTTTTGCCAGCTCACTGCGCAAGCTGTACGCCTTGTTCTCACCCTCGGCAATCTTTTCGTCGAGGCGCATCATGGCCTTCAACTGAGAACGAATTTCCTGGATTCGCTGGGACGATTGGGTACGCGATTCTGAGAACTGCCGTTCTTGGGCTTTGAGTTCGACGATCTCTTCTTGAATATCTCGGACTTGAGAGGACAGCTTATCGAGCATCTGCTTCAGCTGGTTCTTTTCATCATCATTCGACGACGACGCTGCCAGTAGAGTTGCGTTTCTCAAATCGTTCGTTCGGGTGGTCACATTGCGGTCTCCGTACTTCGATACAGAGGACACATACTTCTTGAATGGGGTGACGAAGGCTGCCTTACGGTCTCCCGCCGTGAAAGCTGAGAAAATATTGGCACCGCGGTTGATTAAGTCTTCCGTCCGGTTGGTTCCAACCAATACGGAGTGGAACCCTCCTTGGTTTCGTAAGACTTCGTGGATGATATCAGGCGCCGTGACAAGCTACATGAAGCAATAAAGTCAAAACCTTTACAACATCATACTTCGCTATCCCTGCGTACCTCGTCCAGATATCCCATGATGCCGAATTGCTCACGGAACTCTTCCATTTGCTGAGGCGAGAAAGGACGATTAAACGGCTTGCACTGCCCGTCTTCTACGGTGACAATTGAAATCTTGATTCGCTGACCGCTTGGGTTCTTGTCGTTGTTGAGTTCTTCGATCAGCGTGTCGTAATCTTCGCGGCATTCAACTACAAGAGCTCCCATAACCCACTTCGGCAGGGTGTCTTCAACGTACTGCGCATGAAGCGCCTCGTTCACTTTCATCTCGAGAGCGACAGGGCCCCACACCTTTCGCTTGAGCTTGTGTTGGTTTTTCTTGACCCACTCAGCACCGCGGATAGCATCCGGATCAATTCTTTGTAAGGCAGCACGTCGTTGCTCGTCTTCGTCTTCCAGGCGGCTGAGCTTTTGTTGTGCGCGGCGGATGTCTTGATCTAGGGCACCGAGCTGTGTTTGATTACATGGACTTGCGTGAGATGAAGGAGATTGATTGACAATAAGAGAAACATACCTTTCGGCTCGCAGCCTCACGCTTGCTCGAGATCTCAGCATGCTACACGATCATCAGTGTGTTAGCTCCGCATAAAAACAAAGACATTGGATTACGCACTTCGAGCTCTTTGTCGCGCTGATCTTTCTCGAGTTTGACTTTCATTTGCTTCAGCTTGGACTCGTCAGTCATATTCTCTCGCTCAGTTTTCCACTGGAATTCACAAACCGGGCAAGCTCATAAGTTTTCCGTCGATACGCAGAAATCTAAACTTTCCGATCGAACCTTGCCGAGCTCGTCTTCGAGACGCTCGAGCTTTCGACGCGAAATGTTGTGTTGGTTTTTTAGCTCCTCCACTTCCGACACGGTGTTGCCTTGTGCGATCTCAAGAGTCTCAACCTAACATATGAACGCTTCGTGAGCATCATATTCATGACGATAATATACCATGTACCACACACATGCTGCTTTTCGCGTTTCAACTTCTCTTCGATAGCGCGCTTCTTTTGCTCAGAATTAGTGCGCCTGTTCAACATTATGGTTAGACACATTGGCATGTCGCCAATGGAACCTGATACAGTCACACGCACTCTGCTTTGGCTTCTTCCAGTTTAAGGGTTTCTTTGTCCAGGAGCTCTTGCAACGGGGTGACTTGGTCTTCTTTGGCGTGCTACACTCGGAGTTATAAATTGGTCAGGCGGGCACTTTTGACGCCAGTAAACGGTAATCCATATCCTAACCTCCATTTCATCCTTGCATCGCTTCTTTTCGGCCTTTAAGACTTCGACCTCCCGCTTGATTTCCTCAAACTCAAGCCAGAGACATTTCTTTTCCATCAACTCGGTCTAGAAAAGGTTGAGTTCAAAACGTCAGATAGCGAACCACGAACGAATTTCGGTGAGGCAAGACTTGGAGTACCTCTTCAATTCGCGACTCATGTTCCATGATGCGTTCGACTTCTTTCTCTCGCTGGCGATTCTCGTTCTTTTTGAGCTCAAGAGACGCCCGAGCAGATTCGAGTTGCTGTCGTCACAACCGGCACAAACCATGAGATCTTGCCCTCAGTGAGCAATATCCTTTAGTACGCATCGTACATGTTCTTTGTCGTGCATGTCACGCTGAAGCTCGATGATGTGATCGTGGGTCGCGGCCAACTCGCCATCAAGGACAGCCGTCTCGGTGGCTTTGAGTAGCTGCACGGGGTTCATCCGCGAAAATTCGCCGACCTTGTCCTGTGGCAAAAATTGACACAGGTTGTCGATCTGGATCTTCGCCGATTCCATGAGCGCCGTGACGTTCTTGAGCGTGGACTCGCGGCCGTCCAAGTACCACAGGCTCTTGTTGTCGCGGAAGATCTGACGGCGGATGACGCGGTTGCCCCGTTCAAAGTACAGCTCAATCTAGCATAGGCCACACGCGTCAGAGACTCCACTCCGCCATGTCGCTATCGACTTGCTCAGAACGCGGGCGGCGCACCTCGGTGTATCCATTTTCCTTCTCGTGGCGCACAAACTGACCGACTTTGTCGGCACGACCGAGGAGCTACACCGTACCAAACGTTGAGTCACTCAATAAATACCACCACCACGATGCTGTGACGCTTGTCAACGCTCCTACCTTGGTGCTGCCCGCGAGCCCAACGCAGAGCGCGCATACGATCGACGACTTGCCTGTCCCGTTGGGCCCGAGAATGAGGTTCAGCCGCGGGCCCGGGTAGAACTCGGCGTCGGTGTAGGTAAGGAAATTGTGGAGCTTGACGCGGAAGATCGAGCCGTCGACGAACTCGTCGCACGACGGCGCGTCCGTGTCCACGTCGATGGCCATGGTCCCCGTGCGTGATCGGCCTGGTGGCGTTTTGCTTGTTGATGGTTTTCCCGCGAAAACAAGAAGCGGGGGCTTTTCGAGGGGTAGAAGTCTCTACCTTTAATGAGGTGGTTCACATTGAAAATGTAAATGTGATGTGGTGGACACAATTTTAGGACAGTTCGTTCCGCTCCGGGGAAAGCCGATGGTGACAAGCAGCGCGATCGCGCGGCGGCGGCCGGCGCCGCTGCGCGGCTCGGCGCGGCTCGTGCAGCGCAGCGCGTCGTCGCAGGCGACGGATGCGGCGCCGCGGTGGCAGACGCGGCAGAGCCTCGAGCAGAAGCCGCTCGGCACCGTGATGCAACAGCCCATTTCCAACCGCCAGTTCCAGCTCGGCAGTGTGCCGCTGCGGTCCTGCCACAACAGCCTCCAGCGGTACACCGCCAACGGCAACCTGAGCAGCCTCCCGTTCACGGGCTTTGAGGTGCTGTTTCTGGGCACGAGCGCCGGCTCGCCCTCGGTGCGGCGCAACCCGACGGCCGTGTGTGTGCGCACGGACAAGAGCAACTGGATGTTTGACTGCGCCGAGGCCTCGCTGCGGCAGCTCATGAAGTCGACGATCCGCGTGCCGTCCACCGACAAGTTCTTCGTGACGCATCTCCACGGAGACCATATCTACGGACTACCAGGCATCCTGTGTACGCTCGACAACCACAACGACTCCTACACGGACCCGCGGACACGCAAGCGCGCGCCGCGCCCCATCTCCGTGTACGGCCCGGTGGGGCTGTTCACGTTCCTGAACACCGCTTTCATGACCAGCACTGCGCGCTTGACGAACTTGATTGTCACTGTACACGAATTGGTCTCGCCCGAGATGATCGATAAGGCTTCCTCGTTCGAGAAGTACGCGAGCAAGGCTCCGATGCATCCGGTATGGGTTGGGGATGGTAGTAAAAGTGCTACTGATAGTGTCGCCATTTCTAACCTCACCTTGCCGTGACAGTGCATACGACGAGAGATGATCTATGCTGAGTCGGACGGCAATGGGCTCATTTGGAAAGTGTACGAAGACGACACTCACAAGGTCACAGCTGCGACGTTGAGACACACGATTCTTAGCTTTGGGTGCGTGCCTCGTGAAATGACCTAGAACTTCCGCGAAAGTTTGGTTTCACTGACTACTTTGAGCTGCAGATACGTTGTGGAGGAGCACGAGATGCCTGGGAAGTTGCGCCCAGCACTACTCACTGCACGCGGGCTGCGCCCTGGACCTGAGTACCGGCTACTAAAGCAAGGCAAGCCAGTGACATTACCGAACGGCGATACAATTCATCCAGATGAGGTTACTGGGCCTCCGATTCGAGGCCGAAAAGCAGTCATCCTAGGTGATACCGCAAACTCATCGCGAATGTTTGACATTGGACGGAACTGCGACGTGCTCGTCCATGAAGCCACCCTGTCGCATGACATGGTCCAGCAGGCTGTTCACCGAGGTCATTCGACTGCGCGTATGGCGGGCTACACTGCTCGACGCCTGAACGCAACGCTTCTCGCGCTTACGCATTTTAGTCATCGGTTTCGGCACTGGACCCCCCACGAAGCATTAACGCGGACGACACAACACCTCGCGCTCGAGGCCCAGGCTTCGTTCGGTCGAAAAGCCGTCATCCCAGCGACTGATTTCTTACGAATTCCCATCGCACGGAAGTCGAATGATGAGTAAAGGAATAGAATTGATTTTGTCTCGACGTCCACCGCTGAGAATCTATCTAGCTTTTCGTGCTTTCTCTCCACGTCCTTCTCACAGGATGTCATTACGCCCCAAACACGACAGTGTTCAGCTTGGCCGACGCGACAGCAGTGCACTGGGTTTGGAAAAATCTCCGAAACAGCGCGCTATGCGCGCATTTTTCGGCTTTGGACACATACGTCTTGAGCTGCCTTTCCGTTTCTTCACAAGCAGCCACGAAACGCTGTTTCGCGAGCTCACGTTCCTCTTGATTCCATTCGAAAATCTCGTCCCCGCCAACTGAACCTGAGGTTCGTAAGGCCTTCGTCAAGTTTTCTTTGTTCTGACTCAATACTTGCAGCACCCGCAAGGAGGCGTATGACACCAGCGAGCCGTCTCCACTGACTTGGATTTGGATCGATTCCTCGCCGAGCAACAAGCTTCGGTCCTTTGTAGCCTCTTTTTGAATCACCATGCGGCGAATCTTGAGCAGAGGATCCATGGCGGTATTCAAACCAATACAAACTGTGGCGCGATTCCACAAGTTCCCATCGGCGACAAAGCCAGAGTATATCAGGAACTGCTCGTTCGTTCGTGGGCCGTAAAACATCGTGACTGGTTCGTTCATCGTAAAGGCTCGCTTGGCGTGGCAAACAACGATACGCTTTCTTGGATCCGAAAACGTGGTGATCTGATCGCCGGCTTCATGATTGCACATGTCCCAGCCCGGAATGAGCGCCATCGCTGCGCGGCCATTCTCACCGACGGCAACTTCGTTCTGGCGAGTGAGCACGACGCCCAACGCCCAGAAGTAGTTCGAGAGCGTGAACTGCTTGGTCGGGATGGGGCACTTGGGCCAACCTTGGTTGCACAAGCGCTGCAAGTAGAAAAATTGCTTGATCGAGTTGTAAAGCAACTTCAAAGCAGGCTCGAACAGCGGGGTCCCATCGATCGCCTCAAAGTCAGACGCTTCGTAAAAAAGCGGAATGTCAAACTTCACGGGGAGTATCGCAATGTACGGCTCGAAAAAGGACGGTTTCCTCTTCTTGTCTTTTGGTGCACACGCCTCGCTGAGAACGCGCAGAGCGAGCAAGCAGCTCGGGAAGCGCGCTAGCAACGGATCGCGCTCGACTTGCTGCCACGGTGAAGCGTCCCTCTTGGGCCCCAGAGATCCGTCGGCGCCCAAGATGATGCTGTACGGAATAGAGATGAAGGGGCTGCCCTCAGGCAGATCTTCTCGCGCCACCAATCCGTTGCCCTGGAGGCCAGCTCGCTGGATCTCTACCTTCGCTGCATCGGCGTGCTCGGAGAGCCACTGGTTAAACACTGCGAGGTCCCCGTCAGACGGCGCATCGCGGCGTACGAGCTGCGCAGCCTCCTGCTCGCGCAGTTTGGAGATCTCCGCCAGCGCCTTTGTCGCGTGGCATAGCGCGTCCGCGGACCAGGTTGTCGCGCCGGCTGTGAGCTCTTCGAGCACCTTGGTCATCGTGACGATGTGGAGGAAATTGGAGCACCTTCCAAACCAAACTCCCTCTCGAAAAGAAAGTATTCTTAAATAGAATGTTCATTAATTTACAATTTATTGAAAGCTTATCGTCAGAGCAATGCCAGTTGATACAGATTGAGACGATACGAAGTCAAATCAAATCAATGTTCACATCCACATGCAAGTGAAGCCACGCGACACCTACAACTCTCCCAGCAGTGCGGTCACGTCCTCGACTGTCAGCTCGCGGTCCGGCTTACGCAAAATGTTCTGAACGCTGTCAGAGGCCCCGCTGTGCGACAAGGAGACGCTCTTGTCCACGTAGCCAGGTAGGCGATCCTGGTTCACGTCAACCCATCGCAAGTAGTTCAAGGACTGCTCTGGTGTGAGGATGGAGTGGATCACATCGGTTTGCTGCTGGACTTCCGCTGCACGAGCCTCCAGACTGTCCTTGAGCTTGCTTAGGTATGTCTAACAAATATACACATGCGTGTTAGTCCGAACAACAAAGGCAGTACGCTGAAAGACGACCGAGGTCTTGGTACCACTGCAAGAGCGACCCGCCGACGCTCCGACTTGCTCGACTTGCTGTCTCCAGACCTAACAACCACAGTTCCAGTCAATGAGAATACAATTGCAATTGACTCTGCAATGGCAAGAAGTCAGGTGTACGTACTTGTACAGCGATTTGAGTTTCTCGTCCTGCTCGTACGTGAGCGCGAGGTCGGCGATCAGTGTTTGCCAGAGCGTGTCTTTCTTCACAATCGACGGTAGCTTTCGCTTCTCGCCGTTATCAACTCCTCCCTTTGCACCGAGACCATTCGCTTCGTCGTAGAACACATCGTCTTGGATGCTCAGCCACAAGAGAAAGCGGCAGTATGGCGGTAGTAACAAGTTGTCGAGCTGGCGGAAGTTGTAGTCCTTCACGGCATTTCGTTCCTACATTCGAAGAGGAAACACACCAATCCTTTAGCCACCAGATGCCTTCGTAATAAAATATAATTGAGGAGGACAAATACGTACGACGCTGTTAGGCCCAAAGCGCTCCTGGATGAGTTGCACTCCCTTGCGGATCTTTTCAGCGACATCAGCCTATGATAGTTCAGATGGAATCATGCGTGCGAAAAGCGTTTGCAGGTCGAAAGAATGGCGCTAAACTGACCTCAGAAGTACTCGTCTTGAGGTCTTCCGCCAGTGTCGCGAGAAGCTCAGTGCGCACTGCGTTGAGTGACTCGTCGGCACGCTCGAGGTGGGTCGCGCGGGTTGCGTCGATGCTCTCCGTGAGTTGGGAGACCTAACCGTCATTTCAAGACCAAACGTTCGCCATCAGCATGCACCGGCAAAAACTCTGGAATCAGTCGAACGCACCTTTTCTTCCAGGAGCTCCAAGTACTGCTTCTTCCGGCGGCGGCTCTGACGGGCCGACTCGCGGTTTCGCGCGAGGCTACGGATGTCACAACAGGTCTCCTCCATCAGTGATCCATGGTTTCCGACAGCGCGTAGGTCCCACATCCGTACCGGCGCTGGCGTTTCTCGTCAGAATCCAGCCCCGACATCGATGCCGTCATGCTGGCTGTGTCGTCGTCCTGCGGTGGGCGCATCATCGACATGTCCGCTGGGTGGAACGAGTTGCCCATGGAGCCCATGCTGGTCACAGACTCTGCGTGGGTCGATGCGCTGCCGCCAAAGGACCGTCCGTCCTGACCCATGCCCATGGTCTGCGCAAACGCGAACTCGCTGGCACCCGCGCCGGTCGAGTACACAGGCTCGAGCTTGGGCTGCGTAAGCTGGTCGGCGGCGACGTCCGCCGAGAGGAAGTAGCTCAGCAGGTCGTCGTCCTCGGGCGTGAGCTCCATCGTGTTGCGGTCCATCAGATTGTGATGCGAGGCGGGAGGAAGCGCGACGGCGAGGGGCGGCGCGGGAGTGCCGGTGTGTCGGCGGTGAGATGCAGCTGGGTGGGGATGGAGTCCCTCCTCGCCGAAAGTCAAACTGCCCGGACCAAATGACAGTACAGAGTATCAATATGTCACAAGCGCCATAGCGACGCCTAAAAAAGCTGACGATGGGGATCGAAGCTCGGTGTGGCGGACAATAGGGGGAGTAGGGGAAGGGGTCAGAGGTCCAACGCGAACGACGACGCACGCTCGGTCATCATCAGTTGGCTCCATTAAGTTCGACTATGTCCATCACGAACTTAGCGTTTCCATCTCCTCCCCGCAAGGAAACTTCGGTGCTGGGTGCTCCACGAAGCCTGTAAAACATGGTTCAGATGCTAGTAGGCAGTATGAAGGGTATCAATAAATAGACTCAAAAAGTAATACTTAACGTGGCTTTCCACAAATCGTACCCGCATGATTATGAATTCAAAGAGGTGAGAATTCTCCCAAGGGCCATGGCGTGAGTGTTGGTCTCGTTGTTGGTGTGGGAGTTCTGCGGGTTGCGTTCGAGGCAGATTCAATCGACCAACGGCGGCAAGAGAGCGTGACCGCCGACACTCCACCAACTCCTCTCCGTCGCACAGCACTTGCCCATCCGCACCCCACGCACACTCGTTGAAGTGCTAGGAAATATGGCCGACGTGATCAGTCTTAATGACCCGCTGGAGGACGTCCACTCGATCGCGCCGAGCGACTCGGACGCTGAAGTCGCGTCGCTCTGCGGAAGTGAACTCGAGGCGGAAATGGCGTGGGGCGAAGGCCCCATCGCGCCGCTTCAGAATGCACTAGCGGCACCAGGCACACCGTCGACTGCGGAGACGGTGCGATCCAAGAGCAACGGCAACGGCTCGAGCCGCGCGAAGACCCCTCAGAAGCGAGGCGATCCATCGCCTCTCCAGAAGAGCAAGCGGCTGATCAACATTCACCCGATGCGCTCGCCCGCGTACCTCTCCAAGCCGAATGAGCTGCCTCTTGGTGGGCGCAAGCAGCAGCGCTGGTTCAATGGTAGGGTGCGTTTTATCATGAAATGGGATATGCAGCTGGATATGCTAATGGGTTGATTCCCTGTCCAGACCACCACTTTGGAAACAAGTCGGCATCTACCCGCCTGGAAGATTTGATGGAGCACATGACGATCAGCGTGGATTGGCGGTGGGTGAGGACATCATAAAGGTCGATTGGATATTTGCCCCTCATCCCAGAGAATCCCGCGTAGGTCGAACTTCCAGAAGCTAGCGGAACCAGAAAACCAGGAATTGCAAACTGCTTTCCGCAAGGGTCGTGTTCACGTACAAAACCAACCGTCCAACCAGCCGCGGTTTTTGCGCAAGGATGACTGGAATGGTAAGTGGGTCGCATTTATCTGATGACGATGAAAGCCTGATTGGCACCAGGTGATTGACTTTTCATAACCAAACCTGCAGAGGCAGAGAAGATGTTCGTCCGTATCGACCGACGAGCACGTACCCTTCTCCTGCGGTCATTTGCATCCTTTGCCCAGTTCATAGAAGCTGTGGAGTACGCCGTTCTCCACTTCATCCAGGTTTGGTTTTCACATTCACATCCGTATCTTCTGAAGCTGACGTGGAGGATTATATAACAGTGGCTTGAGGTGCCATCGAACATTGAGGTGTCTGCTGCTCTGCAAGAAATGCTTGTCCAGCCCATTGAGGTGGGGCAGTTCAGCGAGAATGACGTTAGGCTGTGTATCCCGCTGGCCGACTCGGCCTTCCACCGTCTGATCGTGCATAGCGTGTGTCAGTTTTACGGTGTCCGTTCACGCAGTACGTTGGTGCACAGCTGTAAACCTACCGCTATTACGGAGAATGTGTAACTAACTCTGCTGATGTGCTACACTCAGCTGAGGCGAACCGCCGGTTCAACACGAAGCTGATGATCCTGAAGAGTCCCAAGACGAAGTTTTCACAGGAACAGCTTGAGAAGATTTCCCTGTGCGAGTTCATCCGTGAAACGCGCGTTCGTCGCCCAGTCACGGCCTCAGCCCCTCAGGGCAATGAGAAGAACAACGAGGAC
>JAADVT010000572.1:0-20669 GCA_023335895.1 Pythium rishiriense
ATCCATCGTCAGCCCCCAGTGGCAGCGAGTCGTTCGACCGCCTTGATTCGAGCGTACCGTAGCGCTGGGCACATCCTTTCGCGTGACCAGACGGATCGAGTGCGCCACCAGCGCGCTGGTGATCTGATCGACGTCAAACGGCAGGAGCCACACCATCGTCACTTGAGTCTCGAGCGCCGACCCCAACACCGTGCTCACGATTTGGCTCTCGAGACCGCAGACCTGGAGCTGCGGGGTCGCCGTGACGGTCGTCGGTAACAACGTGCCGGCGCCGAGTGCGAGCATATCGAGCGACCGCGTGATCTGGATGAGGTCGGCTCGAGGGCCGGCGTACCGCACGGCTGGCGTGGCCGATGGAGACTGCTCGGTGATCTCAACGGGCAGTCGCGTCGCAGCCCTACGCAGCAGGTTCACCATCTTCTTGACCGTGCGCCCGTGATCCTGGACGAGTCGGCGGAGCCGCGCGTTCTCGTCTTCGGCGGTTGCGCGCGCGCGTTTCTGGATGTTCGCGACTTGTTTCCAGCCACAGGAAGTCGTGAACGGATGGACGCTATCAAAGGCGAGCCAGCGCTGGCGTCGGCGCTCACTGCTCACACAAGTCGACCCACACGAAGGTACGGAAGGCGGTGGCACGGTCTCCGCCACGGCGTCGATGGTCGGGATATTATCGTCGAAGAGCCCGTGGAAGAACTCGAGGTCGCCGTCCAATGCGCCCAGCGACGCGGCCATCGCGTCCAGGTCGGCACCGTCCATCACGAGGTCGAGCAGGCGTCCCTTTCGTTTGGCGTCTCGCCACCGTGGGGCTCTGTGAGTGCGGAACGGTCTCGCCTTCAGAATGTAGCTCCCGTCGAGAATGACCGTCGCTTCTCAGGTGGGGGTGACGTTGTCGTATCCCCAAACAAAATGGTGATCTATTCCAATCCATCGCTTGTCATGGATGCAAGCGAGCCCGAGACACAGAGACATGGATACAAACGTTCGATTTCTAGGAGGATTTGGTCGCGACCGTGGCGTCCAGCAGGCAGTTTTCAAGCGTCAGTGAGAGCTTGTCGATCTGGCGGTCAGTTTTCTTGGCCGAGTTGGCCGAGAAGAGGTTCATCCAGCTCGAGCGGTCAGCCTCCGAAAGCTTGGGGGACGTCTCGGGCTGCATGCGGAACCGGCGGAACCACCGGATACGAGACAGCGGACCCAGTGTCGTGTGGTCGTGGCCCGGCACGGGGCTCACGAGAATGCAGCTGTCGCCGTCGATGGTCACGACACGGGTCGTGTCCATGTAAAAGCCGCCACGGGACTCGAGCAGCACGAGCTGCGAGCCGTCTTGACGTTGAGGCTCTCGCCGTGCCGCGAGCTGGCCGTGCTTGGTGATGACCACGCCGTTCTTTTCTTTGGCTTTGGTCACGGCCTGGACGACCTTGAACGAGTCGCTCTCGTGGATCGTCTGGGAGTCCAACATACAACAACAAAAAACAACATGCAGGGTCAGTTCGGATCGCTGAGCATCCTCCCTGTCGACTGGCGTACCGTAAACGAAGGCACTTGCTTCCGCGTCACGAGCCGCAGCGAGTGCGTGACGACCGCGCTCGTGATGGCGTCCACGCTGAACGGCAGCGCCCACTCCATCTCCACGGTCGACTCGAGCGCGTCGCCCGACGGGTCGTTCACGATGCGGTTCTGGAACCCACAAATCCGGAGCTCAGTCGACGCCGTGGCGCCCGCCGGCAGCAGCGTGGCGGCGCTGAGCGCGAGCGCGTCGAGCGAGCGCGTGATGCAGCCCATGTCGGCGGGCGGCCCGAGAAACGGGATGCCCATCGCCACGACCGGCGGCACGACGAGCTCGCGCGCCGACAGCGCCGTGGCCTTGTGGAGCAGCTTCATCATCTTGGCGGCCGCGCGCTCGTGGAGCGTCACGAGCCGTCGCAGCTCGGCGTTTTCTGTCTCGGCGGTCTCGCGCGCGCGCTTCTGGGTCTTGGCGACGTCTCTCCAGCTACTGCTGGCTTGGTGGAGCGCGAGCCAGCGCTGCCGCCGACGGTCGCTCTTGATGACCACAGCCAAGGACGACGCTGACGACGGTGGCGGCGTGTTCAGGCCGAGATCCTCGCTCGCTGGCAGGTCCTGGAAGAGACCGTCGAAGAACTCGAGGTCGCCGTCGAGCTCGCCCAGCAGCGCGGCCGTCGCGGCCACGTCGAAGTCCATGTCCGTCGCGGCCGTGGTGTTCATGGAGCCGCACGGAAGAAATGGAGGAATTGGAAGACGGTCGCTTCTTCTCAGCTGCCAGCGTGGCACACAGACATACACTCATTCAGCTGGAACAACTGGCGGAACGGGACAGAGCGTAACTGATTCGTATCTGAAGGCACTCTCTTGGCGGATGCGTGGATGTATGGACGGATGTATCGCCATTCTCATGGACCCCGGCAAAAAAACTCATGGGGCTGGCCCCAAGGGCCGGATTGTCTCACGACGTCATGCTGTTTGAGCCATCGTCACTGGGAAATGGCGGCATGATGACGGGTTCTACTTGGGGACGCCCAGCATGAGATTCTCGATGGCCAGGGCGATCTTGTCGACCTGCCGTTGCGCTTTGCGCTGCTTGTGGGCGATCACGGTGCTGATCCACCGCGCGCGTTCGCTGTGGTCCATTTGGGACGTTGTGTTCAGGTTTGCGCGGATGCGGCGGTGCCAGTGGACGCGCGAGAGCGGTCCGAGCAGCGCACGGTCGTGGCCCGGGACGCTCGTGATGTGGACAAACCCGCCGCCTTCGATCGAGAGCGCCATCTTCGAGTCGATCGTAAAGCCGCCCCGCGTAGCGACGATCAATAGTCGCGTATCGGCGTCCTTCACGGGCTCGACACGCGTCGCAAACTCGCTGTGCTTGACAGTGCGTCGCCCGATTTTCTCTTTCTCGGGACTCATAGCGTGGACGACCTTGACCGTGGGGGCTTCATACACAGTCTGGAATAACACCAAGCCACACACACCTCAGCTTAATTAACAAGAGCCTTTGGACCCAGTACCAAGACCACACGTACCCGAACGTGCCGCTCGTTCTTCTTGGTCACCAACCGAATCGAGTTGGCCAATACGACACGCGCGATGGAGTCCCCGTCAAATGGGAGGAGCCACGCCATGTCGACAGTCGACTCCAGCACGGCACCAGTAGCGGTTTGGACGATACGGTTTTCCACGACACAAGTATGGGGCTCGGGAGATGCGTGCTCCCGGGATGCGATCGTGGCCTCGGCCATGGCAGTGAGGGTATCGAGGTCCCGCATCAGCTGGGCGAGGTCAACTGGCGGGCCGACAAAGGGCGTCGAGAGCACCGCACGTGGCACGACCGCGAGGCTGTACTCCCGGGACGAGAGCCGCGTCGCTTTCTCGGTCAGCTGCCACATGCGCTGCGCCGTTCGAGTGTAGATCCGGGCCAGTTTGCGGAGCCTGGCGTTCTCTGCCTCGGCGGCCATGCGACCGCGCTTCTCCTGGTCGGCGAGCTGCTTCCACCCGAATGGCGGCACAGTCTCGGGTGCTTTCGTGTCCTGACGGATGGAGTTACACCGGCGCTGCCGACGTCGCGAACCGGGTCCCGAGGCGGGGGGTGGCACGGACGGTTGGACCGCGCTACCTGGGAGATCGAGAAAGAGCTCGTGGAAGAATTCCAAGTCGACGTCGATGTCGCGCGGTACCGCCAGGAGCGCTGGTTCATCGTCGTGTCTCTCCATCGGATCGCTCGTCATAGCGGAACCATTCCCCATCATCAACCGATCGTCTCCTTGCTTGTGGAAAGAAGTCTCTCTTGTGCTCTTGTGCAAAGACCTCCGGTGTGTGATCCTTTAGGTGTACCCATCTAGCATTCGAGGTTGATATCATGAAATCTAAACCAGGAGGGTGCTCGTGAGCACCAGGTTCTCCATGGCCTTGGTGACCTTGTCGACCTGGCTGTCGGCCTCGCGTGCCAACTTGGACGTCGAGCTGTGGATCCATCGTGCGCGGTCCTCGTCGGACAAGTTGGCGGCTGCCAACGGCTGCGAGCGAAAGCGACGGTACCACTGGATCCGAGACAACGGCCCGAGCGAGGCCACGTCGTGGCCCGGCACGGCGCGGACAAGCATACAGCTGTCGCCATCAACGGAGACCATGAGCGTGGAGTTGACGACGAGTCCTCCCCTCGCGACCATCAGCACACGCGTCGAGCCGTCGCTGGATCGTCGAGGCTCACAGCGCGTGGCGAGTCGCCCGTGCTTTGACAGCAACAGTCCGTTCTTCTCTTTTGTCCGCGTCACGGCTTCCACGACCTTGAGTTGGGCGCTTTCGTGTAGTGTCTACAGAAAACACGCGTCAGTCGTCGAGACATTCCATAGGTTATTGATACCAAAGACCGGGACACACCGTTGCATCTCGGTATTCCTTCTTGGCGAACAAACGGATCGAATTCGAGAGCAGAGAGGCTGAGATGGCGTCCACGTCAAATGGAAGGACCCACGCCACCTCCATCGTAGCCTCAACCGCAGGGCCCCTGGGGGTCGTGACAATGCGGTTTTGGATCGCCAAGACCTGCAGCTCCGTCGTTTCGGAGGTACTAGGCGTCATCAGCTCGTTGGCTTCTCGCGCGAATGCGTCAAGATCTCCCATGATCCCAGTCAGATCGCTTGATGCAGGGCCGAGATACCCCGTCGGACCGATCTCTCTTGGGGCTACGATGCCACGCTGCGACGCGAGAATCACAGCTTTTTGTGTGAGCTTGACAATCCGCCGAGCCGTTCGTTCGTGGTCGTCAAGCATGGCACGTAGCGTGACGTTTTCACGCTCAGTAGCAATGCGCTGCAGCTTCTGCCGCTTGGCGATCGCTTCCCAACCGCCTGTCTCCGTCGCTGCACCCATGGAATGTAGATTCGACTTGTCTCCTCGCTGTTTTAGCTTGTAGCCGACTTGTTCGTGGTCTGCCTTGGAGGGAGTCAAAGATCGCCAAGCGGAGGTCTTGGCTTCGCTTGTGGTGGACGAGGCCTCCTCAACACTGTCGGTCTCCATGGGGTCTTCGTCGTCGAAGAGCCCGGCAAAGAACTCAAGATCATCGTCGAGTTCGCCTAAACGTGCACATGGCACGCCGTGCGCGTCGTCCTCGTCGAACGCTCCCAAGAACACGTTCATTTTCCCTCTTGGGGCGTCATTCAACGCCAGAAGAGGAAGATGGGTTCCACACAATCGACCCTAAATAGTGTGGTCAGACACACCGTGACATCCACGGATGATAGTAAAAGGCGTCACACGTCACACACAACACTGTTTACGAGGAAATCCACAGAGACACTAGCCATCTCATTTTCGTGACATCGAACACTCTAGATGCCTCATATTGGTAGCAGGTATAACGGCTTCGTTCTGTCTTTGTTTCACAGTTGGGTTAGTACATCGGTACTTTGTAAGTCTGCTTGAACGCCTCCGGGTGGGGCGCGAGCGCGTGCTCAATGTTGGGGAAGCGGTGGCCAAACTTGGTCCACCACTGGACCGTGCGTCGCAATCCGTCGAGCCACGAGACCTTCTCGCGCCAGCCCAACGCGTGGAGCTTACTGGCGTCGATTGTGTAGCGCTGGTCGTTGAACGGCCGGTCGCGCACGTACGTTATCCACTGCGACTTGGCTTCGCTTTCCGTGGACTGAGGCTTGAGGATGCCCAATAAATCCAGCGCGACGCGCTCGTTCGGGATTTCGTTCGTGCCGCCAATGTTGTACACCTGACCGATCTCGCCCTGATGGAGAATCACGTCGAACGCCGCGACGACGTCCGAGATGTACAGATAGTTCCGCGTGTGCGAGCCGTCGCCATGGATCGTCACGGGTCGGTCGCGCAGGATCTGGTTGATAAACTTGGGGATGAGCTTCTCCGGATACTGGTGCGGCCCAAAGACATTGTTGCTGCGCGTGATGATGGTCGGCAGCTGGAACGACCGCTGGTAGGCCTTGACAATAAACTCGGCGCCAGCTTTGGTCGCGGCGTACGGGTTGGTGGGCTCGAGCACGTGGTCCTCTTTCATCGCGGCTGTGTCGCTGTGGCCCTCGCCGTACACTTCGTCGGTGCTCACGTGGATGAACCGTTTGAGCTTTCCGTGGACGCGCACGGCCTCGAGCAACACGTGGGTGCCCAGGATGTTGGTCTTGCTGAACGCCAGCGAGTTGCCGAACGACAGATCCACGTGGGATTGGGCCGCAAAATGGAGCACCGTGTCGATCTCCTCCGTGTGGAGAATATACTCGACGAGGTCTGCGCACGTGATGTCGCCCTTGATAAACTTGTAGTTGGCCGGCAGCGCCAGTGGTGCGGACGTCGTGCGGTCACGACCGGCGGCAGTACGTGCTTTGCTCTCGTGGGTCTCCGTATCGGAGACCGTGGGAGTCGTGGGCTCGTGGAGGTCCACATCGCGCTGGCAGAACGACCCGCGGAGCCGCTCAACGAGCTCGTCGTCTTCACTGTCGTCATTTGCGCCATCCGTGGCTGGAGCCGCCGCCGCCACGGGTGTGGCAGGCATCTCGAAGGCCGTGTGGACGTTCCGGATCGACGAGCAGTAGTCGAGCGAGTCGAGGTTCACAACGTAGTACTGTGGGTACTTTTTGACAAGGTGGATCACGACGTGCGAGCCGATGAAGCCGGCGCCCCCCGTGACGAGGATCCGCTTCGTGAAGCGAGATGCAGCGCCCGACGTCATGGGTACCAAGGGAGCCCGATGGGTGTTGGCTTTGCATACGCATGCCGGGAGAGACCCGAGTGACATCTACCTCGGGAGAATGACTATGTATACTTAGGGGATGTATACTCGATGCCGTCATCAATGATGACTACCAATGAGAATGATGGTCTTGATTACCGCACTGAATACCGTATATTAGTAGATGTGGTCGATTTGGGTACATCCTCGGAAAACTGATACTCCATCCTCGTCTCCCCCCCCGTTCCACCCCTTCCACGGTGGCAAGGACAAACGTCGGGAACAACCAACGACTCGCCCATGAGCGCGGCGGCTACAGCCAACGACGACGCGCTGAGCGTGGCGCTGGCCGCGCTGGACGATGCGGACGCCGACTACGAGTTCTTCTCGGGGCTTTTCGAACGCGAGAACGACAGTGCGGTCGACACGACCGACAGCGAGGCGTCCGAGAAGCCACCACCGCCGTTGGCGCAGTCGGCGCGCAGCGACCGCCGCCGCCAGCGGTGGTACGCCACGTCGCCGCTCGACTCGCACAAGAAAGATCTGTCGGTGGTCATCCGTCTGGCGCCGCCACCGACGGTGCCGCCCGGCCCAGCCACGACCGCCGGCGAGACGCTCGCGCGCGCGTGGGAAGAGATCGCCAAGAACCAGCGGAGCGAGCGCAAGGCCGCCGAGAAGGAAAACGCCGAGCTGCGCGAGATGCTGCGCACGCAGACCCAGACCGTGCAGAAGATCTTCAAGCTGACCAAGAAGACGGGCGAGCTCGCGCGCGTGCTGCCACGGGACGAGACCGAGTACCTCGGGCCGGCCATGTCCCTCGACCAGATCCGCGAGGAGATCGACCTGCTGGCACTCGGTGCAGAGGCCGTGCTCACGTCGGGCGCATTTGCGTCGGGCCAACAGGAGTTTCGTGAGATCAACTACCGGCGCGTCGGCTCCATGACGGGCGATGCGGTGCAGCTGGAGCTGGACATGGCGTGGCTGCTCCCTTTCCCCGTCGAGGACGTGGCCAAGGCCGCGTGGATCCAGCTCTCCCGAACGACCCCCAAGGACAAGATCTACAGCATCAAGGTACGACACTATGTGTTAGTATTCCAATTGCCTCGAACTAACGGAGCGTTCCGTTTTTGAAACCTCGACAGGAAGTTCATAAGGACGCCGAGCTGATCGTCAACCATATAGTGGCTGGGCCGAAGGAAGACGACGGCATCACAGCAGTCATTCACACACAACTTGCGATGCAGCGTCTCCCCCCTGCAGCGGACGGATCGATTCTCTTGGTCATGAGCTCCCACGCTCGCTTCCTCCAGTCCAACCAGACGTGGGTCGGATCCTCCGAGGGCGAAGCATACGTGCGAGTGACCAGTGTTAACAATTCCTCGAAACTTCCACTCTCGAGAACGGAGTTTTGCCGCCGCAGCCGCGCACAGCCTCCAGCCGAGGCCAATGTCACGCCCGAAGAGCGTTCCAAGTGGATCAGCGTCGCAATGTCGGGGCCGATGCGGAATTCCAGTCAGCGCGTCGACAACGCAGTACAGGCGATGGAGAATCTCCTGCTTACACCCTCGGGTAAGGAGAAGTGATACCCTTGTCCGTGGTTTTAAAAGAATTCAGGCAAAGCTTTCAGTTGATATATACCTTTGCGATATTCGTGGCTATCGCTATGCATCAGATCAACAAGACTCCACGCCGGATCTTACCGCGCAGACCTCGCGACGTCCGTCGTTAGATAATCAGTGTGGACTTGTCCGCGCGCAATGTTTTGGATCAGCGCACATGAGTGTGATGTTGAACCCACTTGAAGAGGATTCTTTCCCTTGTCGCCCCACGCGTTGCGTCACTCTTGACGGGTTTGAGATGTCATCACCGGGCATACGTAACCACTTGCGCCAAACCAGTGGTGTTGGTCCAGCCCACTTGCTGTGTGACTCAGCCTGAGCAGCTGGACAACGCCACTGAACACTGTTTTGTGTCCCGCCCTGGTTAACGGCCGAGCCATTCTGTGAGAACCCACGGGGCAAAATTCCTCACGCCCACACATTGCGATCCAAAGACTCTGGATTTTTGTGCCACCCGTGGGTGCTTCAGAACGAACCCAGACCGACTGCATCGGCGCTTGTTGGTTACAGTCCGACGATTAGTCGCGATTCAAACGCTCGAGACGGCGAACGTCTCGCTGGTCTTGATGCGAAAGCCTGAGCCGTTATCAAGATCATCACCACGACTGTTATCACTGGATATTACCCTTCCCATCGAGCGAAACAAAAGGAAACAGGGCGGTGCTGTTCGTGAGAGATATCACACATGTTAGTTTGGGCAAATCGATCTCGGAGACTCTCCGACACGGATTCCACCTCCCGGGGGAAGTCACTTGGGACGGAATCTCACAAATCTCACACCGTGTGACTCTCGGGGGGACGGGATCACCGACCCTGCGATTTGGTGTCAGTGGACCGAAGCCAAGGTTCGATGGTGTGCAACGTCGGGACACGGAGATCGCAAAGGCCAAACCAACCCACGATTCGCTGTGGGTGCAAACTGCCCGGCCTCTAACCAAACCTTCTTAAAATCATGAACCTGTTCAATAGTATATGAGATTTATTAATACTAGGACATAATGAATTGTCTTATCTGATACCACTCATAAAAGGCATGTATATGTATGTGAGACCGTCGAGTCCACATGGCCGGCCGCACCGCTCGCCTTGAGGCGCAGCGAGGCTTCCTCCGGGGACCACATCCCAATCCACCGTCCGTCCAGCCACCCTCATTTAGGCGGAGCCGACGTAAGCCACGACCACGACCATGGGCCAAACTCTCTCGCTCTTCGACGAGCCCATGCCGACGTGGCACGACGTCGACTGCACGCGCACTGCCGACCGTGGCGCCGCGCGGCTGAGCGACATCGAGCCGCACAGCAAGCCCTACATGACGCTCTACACCAACCTCATGGAGCGGCGCCGCGTCGACGACGGCTCGCGCAATATCTTTGGATGGCGCACGAAAGACCCCGTCACGGGCGAGGCCGGCGACTACGAGTGGGTCACGTACGCACAGTTCCTCGACCAGGTCGCCGTCATGTCGGCCGCGATGGTCCACGAGCTGGGGCTCACGCGTCAGGAACCCGTCGGTGTGTTTAGTAAGAACCGGTACGAGTGGGTACTTGTCGAGCACGCCGTCAACCGCATGGCGTACCAGCTTGTGCCGCTGTACGATACGCTCGGCCCGAACGCTATCCCGTTCATTGTCAACCAGACCGAGATGCGCGTGGTGTTTGTTGGTGCTGACCAATTCCCAACGCTGCTGAATAGTCTCGATCAGTGTCCCCACGTCAAGATCGTTGTCCAGTTTGAAGACGTGGACAACGTGCAGAAGCAGCAGGCGCTGGCGAAGGGTGTACAGCTCAAGAGCCTGCGTGAGATCCTGGAAGTGGGCAAGAAGAAGCCCGTGGATGCCGACCCACCGCTCCCGTCCGACATTGCGACGATCGGGTACACTTCTGGCACGTCCGGCACGCCCAAGGGCGCGATGCTCACGCATGCGAACCAGGTTAGCGCTGGCCTCGAAGGTGGCTATCTCGCGCGGCTCGTGCCCACGGACGTGCATCTCTCGTATCTTCCTCTGCCCCACGTGCTTGAGCGCGCTGTTCAAATCCCTCACATCGCAGCCGGTGCGGCCATCGGCTTCTCGCAGGGCGACGTGACCAAGCTACTGGACGACCTCGCGGCGCTGCGCCCCACGACGTTCGCGGCCGTGCCGCGTGTGCTCAACCGGATCCACGACCGCATCTCCCAGCGCGTCGAAAGTACCGGCGGTATCAAGGCGAGCCTGTTCCGGTACGCGTTTGAGGCCAAGCGCGCGTACCTCCCGCAAGGATACGTACACCACGCGCTGTGGGACAAGCTCGTGTTCGGCAAGATCCAGCAGATGATCGGCGGCCGCGTGCGGATCATGATGAACGCCTCGGCGCCGATCACGCAGGACTGCCGCGAGTTCCTCCAGATCGTGTTCTCGTGCCCGGTTATTGAAGGCTACGGTCTCACCGAGACCAGCGCCGTGACGAGCATGAGCTCGCAGGTCTTCCCGTCTGGACCCCACGTTGGCGGCCCGGCCCCAGGCGTACAAATGTGCCTTCAGGACGTCCCGGAGATGAACTACACGAGCAACGACAAGCCTGCCCCGCGTGGCGAGATTTGCGTGAAAGGACCGAACGTGTTCAAAGGGTACTTTAAGGACCCAGCCCAGACGGCCGAGTGCTTTGATGCCGACGGCTGGTTCCACACGGGTGACATCGGCCAGTGGAACCCAGACGGCACGTTGAGCGTGATTGACCGAAAGAAGAACATCTTCAAGCTGTCACAGGGCGAGTACGTCGCACCAGAGAAGATCGAGAACATCTACATGAAGAGCCCGTTGGTCGCACAGATCCTGGTCCACGGCCACTCGCTGCAGGACTACCTCGTGGGCGTCGTGATCCCGGATCGCGAGGCCGTCGTCGAGTGGGCCAAGCGTGAGAACCTGGACAACTTCTCGGTCGACGACCCCAAGCTCACACAACTGTTTTCCTCCCCAGAGCTCAAGGTGGCCATCCAGAACGATCTTGAGCGCGTCGCAGTCAAGCACGGGCTTTTCCGCTTTGAGCGCGTCCAAAAGATCCGCGTCGAGACTGAGCTGTGGTCCGTGGACAACCAGCTGCTCACGCCGACGTTCAAGATCCGCCGCGCGCAGCTTCGCGAGAAGTTTGCGAAGGAACTCGAGGCCATGTACGCGGAGAAGCGAGTGTAAAATGGAATTGCAGTCTTTTTGGATATTCGGGACTTCGTAGTTGGCTACGGTACAGATTCCCGATGGCGAGACCCTGCTCTTCGGCCCCCAGCCTCGCGAGCCTGGGAACGGTCCGGTATCAGCCGGTTGAACTTGCGATATGACAAACACGACGGCTGCAGCCACGCGAGGTCCGATCAGCAAATCCTCGGTTTCTCCTCCCACACACGACCCACATGAGGAGTGCCTAGTGGAAACCGAGTAGGGATCCCGTCGTTGTATTGCCTGTCCGCTTGAGTGGAGCGTGCGGAGCAGCCAGTCTCCCCTCTTCACTTCCCATTGTTGTCGCAACTTGTCCTGTCGACACTTGCGCACTCCACCTCACTTCAATGTAGCACAAGATCCACGGTCGCAACTCCAAGTTCCAACCTGGTTGTTGACGCCAACGCAGCCATTCCATGGCGTTTCTTGGCTTCACTCGCTCATTACGCCTTACTAAAATGTTCGACGAAGAAGAAGAAAAAAGAAGCCCGCGCGGTAGGACACCGGACTTTAACATGAACGGTCGGTAGCACCCAAGCTCATGAGGCGACGACGCTCGCTTGCCCCCCGCTGCCACAGCTCGTGGGCATTCCCCAATCTTCCGTCTAGGGCCTGTTTCGCTCCTCCCAACACTTGCTCGATCGCCTCTCTCCGACCGCTACCATGGGCCAAGCCGAGTCGATGTTTGATAACAACACGCCGACGTGGCACGAAGTCCCGGGCACGCGCACCGCCGAGCGTGGCGCGGCTCGCCTCCACGACGCCAAGCCGCACTACGAAGACGGCATGACACTCTTCACCAACCTCATGGAGTACCGTCGTCAGCACGATGACGGCTCGCGGCCGCTCTTTGGCACACGCAAAAAAGACCCCGTGACGGGCGAGGTCGGCGAGTACGAGTGGGTCACGTCGTCGCAATTCATCGACGATGTCGCGGTGATGTCGGCGGCGATGGTCCACCAGCTGGGTCTCAAGCGTCAGGAGGCTGTGGGCGTGTTTAGCAAGAACCGGTACGAGTGGGTCCTCGTCGAACACGGCACGAACCGCATGGCGTATCGGCTCGTGCCTCTGTACGACTCGCTCGGGCCAGAGGCCGTGCCGTTCATCATGAAGCAGACCGAGATGCGCGTGCTGTTTGTCGGCAAGCAGCAGTATCCGATGCTCATCAAGGCGATCGACCAGTGTCCAAACGTCAAGATCATCGTGCAGTTCGAAGATGCCGACGAAGTCCAAAAGCAGCAGGCTCGCGCCAAGGGTGTACAGCTCAAGAGCCTGAGCGAGATCATGGAAGCTGGCAGGAAGAACCCGGTGGAGGCAGACCCACCGCTCCCCTCGGACATTGCGACCATCTGCTATACATCGGGCACGACGGGAAACCCGAAGGGCGCTATTCTGACCCACAAGAACCTCGTCTCCATCGCCATGGAAGGCGTCCGCATCGCCGGAGTCGTCGAGACCGACGTCCACGTGTCCTATCTGCCGCTCCCACACGTGTACGAACGTGCCGTCCAGAACATCCACATCGCCGCTGGTGGGTCCATCGGCTTTTACCAGGGTGAAGTCTCCAAGTTAATGGATGACCTTGCCGCGTTACGCCCAACCATCCTCTCCGGCGTGCCTCGCGTTTTTGGTCGCATCCACGACCGCATCACCATGGCCGTCGAAAAGCAAGGCGGCGTGAAGAAACAACTCTTCGACTACGCCTTCGAGACCAAACGCGCACAACTCGCCAACGGAATCGTGACGCACGCACTGTGGGACAAGGTCGTGTTCCAAAAACTGCGTGACATGATCGGAGGCCGCGTGCGCTTCATGGTCTCGGGATCGGCCCCGCTCACACAGGACTGTCGCGAGTTTCTGCAGGTAGTGTTCTCGTGTCCGGTCATCGAAGGATACGGACTCACCGAGACGTGCGCCATCTCGACGCTGTGTTCGCCGACGTTCCCGTGGGGACCCCATGTGGGTGGACCGATCCCCGGCTTAGAGATGTGTCTCGTCAACGTACCCGACATGAACTACACGAGTGACGACAAGCCGGCTCCGCGTGGAGAGATCTGCGTGCGTGGACCGGGCGTCTTCCAAGGATACTTCAAGGATCCGGAGCGCACGGCCGAGGTCATCGACGCTGACGGCTGGTTCCACACGGGTGATGTGGGCAAGTGGAACCCGGACGGCACGCTGAGCATCATCGATCGCAAGAAGAATATCTTCAAACTGTCTCAAGGCGAATACATCGCACCGGAGAAGATCGAGAACATCTACATCAAGAGTTCGCTGGTCGGTCAAGTGTTCGTGCATGGGTATTCGACTCAGAATTACGTCGTGGCAGTGATTGTACCGGAAAAAGAGGTTGCGATCGAGTGGGCGAAGCAGAATATGCCGGCGTTCACCGAGAGCGACGACGATATCGAGAGGCTGTTGACGTCGAATGAGTTGAAGAAGGCGATCCACGAGGACCTCGAGGCCGTGGCGACCAAGTTTGGTCTGTTCCGCTTTGAGCGTGTGCAGAAGATCCACTTGGAGCGCGAGCCTTGGACGGCGGAGAAGAATTTGATGACGCCGACGTTCAAGCTGAAGCGTCCGCAGTTGGCGCAGAAGTACACGCCGGAGATTGATGCGATGTACTCCATGAAGGCGTCGCTCTCGTCGTCGTAGTGGCGTTCAATGGCGCTTCTGACGAAGGCGTAATGACGGGATTGATCGCGATATTAACAATGACGGCAGCAACCTAGATTTGCTCTTGCATTCACGAAGTTTGTGATACACGTAGGTGCCTGGCGTGCGTCATTGATCGAAGAGAGTCAGTTCACCTTCTGAGATCTCATAATGATTCATGAATGAATAACCTATACGAGTATGGGTTGGTCGTCGATCACTGGCAATATAGCTGTGAAGAGGATATATCCATTGATATTGTTTAATCTCAATCACCCAGACCTGATGTAGTGTGAGTGATGGTCAAATGGATACCTTCCGAGCCCATCCGGATCCGATCGATCCAGCGCAACATTTCGACTTCTTCCATCTCACAGCAACCACCATGAAGATGCTCGACACGAGGAAGCGGCCAGCAGCCTATAACCCTGAGTTTTGGGGCAGCAAGCGGCGCAAGACTTCGTCGTCCCTTTCGAGCCAGGAGAGTATGGTGCTGACGTCACCGCAAAGTCCTCGCTCGGTTGTCGCGCTCTTGGCACTCACCGACCCGACCATTGTCACGCGTGTGATGCATTTCATCCCACACACTGGGCACCGGAAACGTGGCGAAGCTACAAATGTGGTGGGTACGCTCGTGAACCTCTGCCGTGCGATCGCACCGTTCGATCGCGAGCTTCCGCGCCACTTTGGGCCAACCAACCACGCGTTCTGGCAAGAAATGGTGCTTCGGTACTTTGACTTTACGACCCGACTACCAACTACAAAAACGTCAACTACGACAAGTGAGCTTGATGAGCGAGAACCACGTCTTCCGTATCTCGCCGTGTGGACGCAGCTCGGCGTGAGTTTCGTACCGAGTGAGTATGGATTTTTGCAAAAGCTCCAATCCGCACGTGACAATAATACGGACGCTGCGTGGCCACGCAAGGAGAATGCGTTTACTCTATACTGCGATCTCACGATTCTGGTGGATAAGCTACGAGGACTCGCACGGGTAACGCCTGCAAATACCAAGGCGCAACGGTTTCTCCCTTGTCTTCGACGCCCTGGGGCCATCGACGCTACGAGCAATCGACCACCTCCTACGAACCGAAGTAATTCGCCAATCCCCTTTTTGGGTCGCATTCGACGCTCTCGACGAGATGTTTTCACGCAAGTTGTGACTTGTCAATTACAAAACTGGAAGCACTTCCGTGACCAACGAGAGCCGGGATCCGACAGTCAGCGAGTCGATTTCTACGCTGGTCAGAGCCGACGATCGACTCGCTGGATCGGGCTCACAAGCGTGCGCCAGCGACTGGAAGAAGAGACGGGTCAATGACTCTAGCGCCCGGCGATGATAGCATCGAATCTAGGAGGGGAAATGCGCATAAACATAGTGTCTAACGAGCATAATTGGATGTATGAGGAGTTTTAAAATGATCTGGATCACCTAAAATCTAATTGACGGCTGCCTTCACGCCATACATGGCGTCAATTTCGGCCTGATACTTCTCCACGAGCTGCTGACGCTTGAGCTTGAACGTAGGTGTCATCAAGTTGCTCTCGGCAGACCACAGCTCGCTCTCCAAGTGGATCTTCTGCACACGCTCAAAGCGGAAGAGGCCGTGCTTGACGGCAACCACTTCCAGGTCCGCGAGAATCGCCTCCTTGAGTGTATCGGAGGTCAGCACCTTCTCCAGGTCCTTGGCGGTGTAGTCAGGAATATTTTGCTGAGCCCACTCGGCTACAGTCTCACGGTCGGGTACGACAAAGCCAATCACATAGTTTTGTGTCGAATGCCCATGCACGAAAATCTGCGCGACCAGCGAGCTCTTGACGTACACGTTCTCGATCTTCTCGGGGGCAATGTATTCACCTTGAGACAGTTTGAAGATGTTCTTCTTGCGATCAATGACAGTCACCGAGCCGTCCGGGTTCCAGCGGCCGATATCGCCCGTGTGGAACCAGCCATCAGCGTCAATGACATCGGCCGTGCGCTCCGGGTCCTTGAAGTAGCCCTGGAATACACTCGGCCCGCGGATACAGATCTCTCCACGAGGAGCGGGCTTATCGTCGCTCGTGTAGTTCATCTCGGGTACGTTGTGGAGGCACATCTCGACGCTCGGGATGGGGTTGGCATGTGGGCCAGCCGGTAGCGCCGGCGAGCTGATCGCCGCGACAGCGCTGACCTCGGTGAGACCGTATCCCTCGATGATTGGGCACGAGAAGACGATTTGCAGGAACTCGCGACAATCCTGTGTGAGTGGCGCCGAGCCCGTGACCATGAGACGCACACGGCCGCCGATCATGTCGCGCAGCTTCTGGAAAACGACCTTGTCCCACACCGCGTGGGTGACGTATCCGTCCGCGAGGTGGCGGCGCTTGGACGCGAACGCGTAATCGAAAAGCTTGCGCTTGACCCCACCAGTCTTTTCGACGCCCGCGGTGATGCGGTCAAAGATGCGGTTGAAAACGCGCGGCACGGCTGTCAACGTTGTGGGCCGCAGTGCCGCGAGATCGTCGAGCAGCTTGGCGACGTCGCCCTGGTAAAACCCAATACACCCACCACACGCGATGTGGACGTTGTGCAGGAGACGCTCAAGCACGTGCGGCAGCGGCAGGAACGAAAAATGCACGTCCGTCTCGGTAACGCCCGACAAGGGGACCGACTCCATGGCGACACAGGTGAGATTCTTGTGGGAGAGTAGCGCGCCCTTCGGGTCGCCCGTCGTGCCGGACGTGTAACAGATCGTCGCGATATCGGACGGCAGTGGTGGATCCGCCTCTACTGGGTTCTTCTTGCCGATTTCCAGGATCTCGCGCAGGCTCTTGAGCTCCACGCCCTTGATGCGTGCTTCCTGTTTTTGTGTCTCGTCAACTTCCTCAAACTGGACAATGATTTTGACCTGCGGACACTGGTCGAGACACTGCGCGAGCATCTTGTACTGGTCCTGGCCCACGAAAACCACTCGCATCTCGGTCTGTTTCACGACAAACGGGATCGCGTTCGGTCCGAGCGTATCGTACAGCGGCACGAGCTGGTACGCCATGCGGTTGACGCCGTGCTCGACGAGTGACCACTCGTACCGGTTCTTACTAAACACACCGACCGGTTCCTGGCGCTTGAGACCGAGAACGTGGACCATCGCGGCCGACATGACGGCGACTTCGTCGAGGAATTGTGCGTACGTGACCCACTCGTAGTCGCCGACAACACCCGTCACGGGGTCTTTCTTGCGCGTGCCGAAGAGCGGCCGCGAGCCGTCGTCGTGCTTGCGACGGTTTTCGGTGAGGTTGGTGTACAGCGTCATGCCTTCCTCGTAGAGCGGCTTGGAGTCATCGAGTCGTGCAGCGCCACGCACGGCCGAGCGTGTGCCCGGGACTTCGTGCCACGTCGGCTTGGGTTGATCAAAAAGCGACTCGGCCTGACCCATGGTTGTTGGAGGAGAGTGTGATTGGGGAGTGGGGATTCGGCAAGCTCGAACGGCGGCGAATATGGAAATGAAAACCGCTGGAACCCGACCTTTCCGCCACGTACTTTGCCGACAGAGGAGCCCAGGAGCGAGATACCCTCCATGGACGCCACTGGACCCCACTGGATCCCTGGGACCGTTTATCTCATCTCTCGCACGGTGTCATCTCATCCGTCAAAAGATAAGACCACTATAAAAAGCATATGACCGCTTTATTGTGACTTTATCCATGTTTTGAATACAAAATGGAGATCATCTAGTCAAGAGCTTCTATTTAGTGCACTCAGGGACATAGCCCAGCCTGCAGTCTCCTCTCGGCTTCAAGCAAGTCCCACCGGCACGGGATCTCTCTCGTGAGGGTACCCACTTCTACTTGGCGGTCCGTTTTCCACAGCCATGGAGCCGACAGGGACATGATTCAAAAGTCCGCGCGTGGGTTCACAAGTCGGCGACTGGGAACGGCTGGGCCATGGCTTCGCGATCCAACTCGAAATTTTTGCACGAAAATTCGGGGGGGTTGAACATGAAGCCAAGAGCGTGTCGTGGCTTGGTATTGTACCCACTAGACCGGACAACAAAGCGTTCTGTTTGTTTGTCTATTGGGAGCGAATTGTTCTGAAAGGCTGTGGGTTCGTGCGATTTGCCCAACCCTGCGTTACAAAGCATTGCCGTGACCTCCCGTAAGAACCCTGGCTATTCGTGCTGAGAAGCACGGCCGATAGTGCAACCAAGAACTGGACACAATCGGATCTGAACGATTCTAGTTCTCGAGCACGACGCGGAAACGAGCCTTGCCCTGGTCCACGAGCGCGATACCCTGGTTGGCCTCGCTCATCGGCAACTTCTGGATCCACGGAAGCACCTTGTGCTGCGCGGCCACCTGCAACATCTCCTTGGTGACGTCGATACCACCGATGGAGCTACCGACGACCGACACCTTGCTCATGATGAGTCCAAACGGATGGATCTGGATGTTATCGTCCGGCGCACCGAGCATGACGAGCTTGCCGCCCTTCTTGATGCAGCTGATGTACAGGTTATAAGGCTGGTTCTTGGCATCGGCCGTGACGAGCAGCACGTCGACCGACTGCGCAGCCTTGGCGACATGGTCCGGGTTGCTAATCACGACAAACTCCTCAGCGCCGAGCTGGCGAGCCTCCTGCTCCTTGTTCGGCGAGTGCGAGAACGCCACGGGGGTCGCACCGACCGCCTTGACAAACTGGAGACCCAAGTGGCCCAGACCACCGATACCGACGATACCGACACGCATACCAGCCTCGACGTACGCCTTGATCGGCGTGTATACGGTCACACCAGCGCAGAGCAGCGGTGCCGCGAGGTCCGACGGGATCTCGTCCGGGATCTTGAACGCGTAGTTGGCGCCGACCCGCACAAAGTCGGCGTAGCCGCCGTACGACTTCTCACCGTCAGCGTACACCCAGTTGTACGTGAACACGGCCTTGTTGCACAACGGGTCGTCGCCGTTCGCGCACTGCGTGCAGGTCGTCTTGTCCTGGCACGAGAACACCATCGCACCGACACCGACACGGTCGCCGATCGAGAGGTCCGAGACCTCGGGACCAACGGCCGTGATCTTGCCGACGATCTCATGACCGGGCACGACGGGCCAGTTGGCGTCGCCCCAGCCACCGGAGATCGTGTGGAGATCCGAGCCGCAGATGCCACAGTGCGAGATCTGGATCTCGACGTCGTTGGCGCCGAGCGGACGCGAGACGTACTCGAAGGGCTTGACGGTGAGACCGCTTTCGTAGGCAGCGAGAGCCTTGACGGTGCGAGGAGCAGTCGAGTTGGCCATCGAGGTGTGGGGAAGGGAAGTGGAGCTGGGAAGCCGGAGGTGGAGTGGTCGTGGTTGGTTTGAAGCAAAATGTGCAATGATCGATTGATCTCGACGTGGGTGTGGCCGTGCTGAACCTGGGCGCCGTCCTTCGTGTCTATTCCGTGGGTGGCAATGCCAGCACCGCAGCGATGGATGTTGGGCCGGCCGTGGCGGTCACAAGGATGTGGGTCGTATGCTACCATCACTCCGGGCAACCAAGTTGAAGTGGAAGGAATGAGGGTCAGTATCCTGGTGGAGACGTCCGTGGAGTCCATGTGGCGATGAGAGGCCAGTCTCATCCATATGCAACGGCTGCGACAGTTGCCGATGTAGCAGTCATACAGTCCGCATCTGCAGGCTACTTAGTAGTGATCCACTAGAATACTACTACAGTAGCGACTTTCAGGTGGGACTTTCATGTGATGTTGTAAATGTGCGTCAACACAATTGTGAGGGTGGGGTCGCATTTTGCTAAACTATCGTTTATACCGCGTGGACGCATGGTGCTGCTTTGCTAATATTCTGGTGTGTCCTTCATGGTATCCCTTCGCACGTTACCAAGTGGCTCCATCTTGACGACACATGGTCGATTGGATAGTCGAAATGATCCGATGATGTAATCGATTACGGCGTACCCGCGCCATGTAGGACGCGTCTAGTTGATGACCCTGCTCGTAGAGTCCTCGCAGGCAGGGTAATCACGTTCGGGCAAATGGCGACTGTCCCCGAGCCGTCGTACTTCCAAGTATTTCTCGCGGAGTTTCGTTTTGGTGGGGAAATAATACGCCCGTAGCAACCTCAGAATGGGGGGCAACCATACTGGCTGGTAATCCTACCACGGCGCCGTCGTATTCCGCTTGATTGTTCGTCGTCGTCGTGTTCGCCCAAGACATGGCCGCCGACCACACGATGCTCGCTTGCGTGGCTCGGTGTGTTGTCATGCCTTCGACCGCTTCAACGGTCCCTACACTGTATCTGCCATCATGAATCGAGATTCCAGTTGAGTGAAGTGTGGTCATGTGAACAAAGTTGATCAATGCGCATGAAGCGTAGCGAAGGAGTGGGGACACCGCCGTCACACGGGAACGTCCAGAGACTACTACTGGACTGGACTGAACGAGAATCTTGTTGTTGTTTCAGCCTGGGGGAGCTTCTGTAGACTTGACTGATTTGGTCGTACGCCATCAACGGAGTCCAGCGCCACACGATGTCTCACTATCCC
>JAADVT010000573.1:0-20655 GCA_023335895.1 Pythium rishiriense
CAACCGACAGATCGTGTCACCCAAGGTGTACGCTATGAAGCTATGCAGACTGTGGGCAATGCGGCTCAATCGGGGTGCTCCTCGCGATCGGCAAGATTTGCGCGCATGCCAAGTTGGGTGCGTTTTCTTTTTGATACGGAGCTCCCAAATGTGGGGGAGAGTGAGGTTGAGAGCTGACTTTGGATGGTCTGACTGTGCTACATCGAGGCTGTACGCTCAACCTGAGGAAACAACTACTAGATGTGTTCACTGCGTGTGGAGAATCCATAATTGCGCGAACCTCTCCACGTGACCGCGGCAGCAGCCGACGTATTGTGGGCTCAAAATGACTTTTCCTCGTCTCATACAGCGTTCGGAATCGCCAGATCCGTTTTTGATCCCAGCGTCTCCTCAGTTCGCGCGCGACCAGTCGTCTAGCATCGACCACGACGCTCCACATGCCCGCCACGACAAGGCGCGGATGCATCTTCACGTGGATACTCCTCAGCCTCCTCCCCCACGTCGGTGCAGCCTCGTCGATCAACCTCTACGTCTCGCCGTTGGGCAGCGACACCAGCAATGACGGCTCGCTCACCAAGCCATTCCAGACGCTCACGCGCGCGCAGACCGAAGTGCGCTCTCGACGCGTCACGTCACCACAGAGCCCCATCAACGTGTTCCTTCGTCGCGGTCGGTACGAGCTGCTCGAGACGCTCGAGTTTGGACCTCAGGACGGCGGCGCCACGGCCGCTGCGCCCGTGACGTACCAGGCGTACTGTGACGCCGCGCTGGAGCAGTCGCTCACCTCACGACTCGCCTACCCGTACCAAACCCATTTGGCGACGCCGCCTCGGCTACTTTGGAACGGCAACGGCGACAAAACGGCCTGGACGGGGCCCTTCGACCCGTTTCTAGAGATGGGCGTCAACCGCTCGGGCAACGCGCTGCTCACGGCACCGCTGGCGCTGCCGGCGCCGATCCCGGTCATGGACGTGGGCAACGTTTGTGTGGACAAGGCCGTCACGGGCGGCGCGAGTGGCAGCGCCTCGGGCGCGCACACGTGCTACGCCGGCGCCGTCGCGGTCTGCGTGTCGGGCTGCCAGGCCGCGTGCGCGCTGCATCTCGAGCGGAAGACGTATTCGCCCGAGCTGTACCGCGCGTTCTCGCACCTGTTTGGCAAGAAGCTCGCGCTCGAAGACGACTGTGTCGAAGTGTGTGCGCTCGCGTGCCGTGGCTGCGAGTCCGCGGTGGTCTCGGGCGCCAAGCGGATCGCGCCGGGCACCCTCACGAGCTGGACGCTGGTCAAGACCGTGCCGTTGGCCGCCAGCACCACCGCGGCGTCCATCTTCCGCGCCGACCTCACGCCGTTCCTGCCCGCGACAGTGCCCGCCAGCGCCGACAACCCGACCATCTTCTCGAGTTTGTACGTCGACGACGTGCAGCTGCCGCGCGCCGGCTTCCCCGATTGCGTGGCTTCCACCAACACGATCAGCTCGAGTGTCACCGAGTTCGACTGCTCGTATGCGACGCCACTTGTGACCGCCAAGCCCTCAGCATTGGTGTTCGACCCGGCCATGTTCTCGTCGCGGGTCGCGCAGTGGACCAAGACGGGCCTCGCGGAGGTGGAGGTGCTGCCGAATGCGAGCGAGTCGTTGGCCAACTTGCGGTACAAAGTCGCGGCTGTGGACGCCGGTGCCGGGGAGATCTCGCTCGGCGCGGGCGGAGCGCAGCTCTCCGAGGAGCTCTTCACAACCGGCGTCGACTTGTCCACGAGCGCGGCCGCTGCGAGCGCGCGGTTCCGAGTCGAGAACGTGTTGGAGGAGCTGGACGCGCCGGGGGAGTGGTATTTTGACCCGACGACCAATTTCTTGTACGTGATGCCGCTCGACGCGACGACTGCGACGCCCGCGACCATGGCGACGCGCACGCTCGAGATCCCGCTGCTACGCCAGCTCGTGCGCGTGAGCGGCTCCCGTGGGAACGTCTTCACGGACGCGACGCACGCGAGCAGCACGCTTGTCGAGACCGACTCGACAAGTTTCGTCGCGAACCTCGTCTTCCGCGAGCTCACGTTCTCCGGGACGCAACTCGTGACGAGCGATGTGTACGAGCGAATCCCAGGGTACGCGGCGCCCGGGTCGGCGTGGCCCATGGCACGCGTCGGTGCCGTGTTCATGGAGACGGTCGCGAACGCCACGGTCGAGTACTGCACCTTCGAGAAGATCGGCGGCAACGCGATCGTCGTGTCGGGCGAGAGCGATAACGTGAGCCTCCACCACAACAACGTCTCGTACGTCGGCTCGTCGGGCATCGCGCTATTGGCACGCACAGCCGTGGCGCGTAACTCGCTGGGCCAGACCGTGCTCGCGCACCAGCTCTTTTCGCGCGGCGCCAACCTCTCGTCCAACCAGATCCACCATTTTGGTCGCCGCGTCGCGCACAGCAGCGCCGTCATGGTCGTGGGCGCGACGCAGACGACAGTTCGAGGGAATCTCATCTACGCATTCCCGGCAAATACAGCGCGCAACTACTGGATCGCGAATCCCGACGGCAGTGGGCTCACTCCAGACACGGGGACGGTTGGGCTCGTACGTGGGCTGGACACAATCGTCACGATCCCGCAGACGCTGGCGACGAGTCTCTCGACCGCGTACGTGGCCTCCGTGGCCGTGGCTTCCCCTGGGTTTGACGTCCCCGTGATCGCCAAACTCATCGGCGCGCCCGAGTGCCCGTCGGGGTCAGGCCGCATCGGCTCGCTCTATGGCGAGCAGGCCCCGTTCACGTACACGCAATGTTCGGGCTGCTGCTCGGTCCACGCGAATGGCGCCAAGATCCGGGTCGCTGGAAGTGGCGTCGCCTGGGGCGATGCGACGTCTCGGCAAGTCGTGCTTCGGCCTGGTGAGTCGCTTGAGCTGCAGGCCATGTCCTCTGGCTTTTTCAACTCGATTATAGACGTATACGTGGGCTTCCACGTCGTGACAGCCAACCAGATCCTTGAGCTTCCGTCCGTACGCGTCAAGTGGACCATTCTCACGCGCAAGTGCCAGTACGCGGAGAGCACGTACCTCACTCAGTGCTCAGGGCCGTGCGCGTCCAGCGCAACGTCTCCGCCGACGGCGACCGGCTGCGGAAATTCCAACATTGCACTCCAAATGAGTCGGGGTGGGTCGCTCAAGTGCGCTGTGGACTATGAGCCGGACGTGAATTCGTTGTTGTGCCAAGGACCATTTGAGGCCACAGCTGACTGCGATGGCAGTGGCGTGCCGAAGTCGCACATATACTACAACTGCTCCATGAAATGTTTCACAACCACCTGCACATAGAAACCACACACCGACCATCGGAAAAAACACATTCAAATCGACATTTTCCCCTTTACCTGGTCTCATCTCTTCTTTCGCAAGCCTCTTCGAGCGAGTTATGCGATTCTCTAAACATCGCTGATTCTCGTACCGATCATCTCTTCATGGCTTAGAGAACCAGCGTCATGAAACATCGTTGACATCGATGTGCAGCTTATGCAGCGTCTCGTGATGACACGGAGGGTCGACCGACAAAGCTAAAACCGTCGAAGTCGTTGTTGTACGCGCGGTTCGCACCAGCAACGCTGCCGACACGGTCACGGTTGGTGATTTCTGGGTTGTTCAGACGAGGCGCGTAATGCGTGTCGAGTCTGCCGACACCAGGGTTAAACGGCGGCTGAACACGCTTTTCGAGGAGATCCCGCCAGTTGATGGATTCGAAGAAGGGGTGCGTCAAGACCTCGTCCGCTCCTCTGGGGCCACTGCCAAGTCGTTTCGTCGGATCGCGAGTAAGCAGCTATAGGTGCAGAGAAAATAACATTAGTTGCATGTCCACGGATGAGAAATGTAGACGAAAAAGAACGTACCCCTCGAATCAGGGAGACAGCAGAGTCGGAGAACTCCGACGTGAAGCGCACCCACTCTTGCTTCAAAATCATCTGGAACATGATGTCGCGGTTGCGGTGGTAATGCGGCGGCTTTCCGGCAATCATCTCGAAGAGAAGGACACCGAAAGACCACCAATCAGCGGCCTTGCCGTACGGCTGGCCCTTGAGCAATTCCGGAGCAATGTATGCAGCGGTGCCACAGAACGTCGTAGCGCCAACAAGATCAGAGACACCAACCTTCGACAAACCGAAGTCCGTGATGCGAACGTGACCTTCATTGTCCAGGAGCACGTTTTCGAGTTTGGCATCGCGGTAGATGATGTTCAGACTGTGCAAGTGGGCAATGGCCGCGGCAACCTCTGCTCCGTAAAACTGCGCCCAGTCTTCCGGGAACTTGCGCCGACGTCGAATGTGCGCCGCTAGTGAGCCGCCACTCAGGTAGTCCATGACCAAGTACAACTTCGATGCGTCCTGAAATGCGTAGTGGAGGCGCACAACGAAGGGGTGTCGGATTTCTGTCAAGATCTGACGCTCCGCCATCGTGGTATTAACGAGACCACTGGAGATCACATGCTGCTTCTTCAACACCTTCATTGCGTAGCATTCACCTTGGTCGGGCATCGTTCGCTTCTTCGCGAGGAACACTTTGCCAAATCCACCCTGCCCAACGACCTGCAAGAGATCGAAGTTTGCCACGCTGATTTGGTTCGTACCGTTCTGGCCGTTGCGTCGCTGATCACCAGACGGCGAAGTTCTCGGCAGGTAGTACGTTTGCTGAGGAGGAATTTGAGGAGTTGGTGCCTGTTCGGTATCAGCACGGTTCGTGCCGGCTCCTGTAGAAACGTCGCTCGCCGGATCTTCTGCATCTGCTTCACCGAGAACGACAATGTTCGAGTTTCGGCGTGCGCGGCTTTGAGGTGCTGTAGACGCATGGCGGCGCCGGCGAAGCTCTTGGCGTACCCACCTGACAACGGCTGTCATGCCAGAACGCTCAGGGTTTGCGTTGATGAATGCAAAAGCGGGGTCCTCGGCCTTCTCGAGCGTGGCAGGATAGCTCTCAGGCTCAAGCGTGTTCGGGGGTCTGTACCCAATGGACAAACAAACGCACCCAACACGGGCTTGCGAGTCAACAATTTGACCTCCTTGAGGTTCGACGCTGGCCTCCCAGTTGATAGAGCGCCGGCCAATGAGTTCGAGCACGCCGGGACTCTCGTTGTGGTCAATTTCGTGCTTAGACTCAATGAACGCAATGCGGTGAATCTTTTGGCGAGCACTTTCCTCGTGAACCTCAAGAACAGACTTGACGAGTGCACCACCACGCGCGAAAGCAATGACAGACACCTGTCCCTTGCACTTGGCGACATACTGCTCCCAGACAAAGAGGACGTGATCACGAGGAGTCGATGAGTTCGGAATGGGAACGGTTCGTTCAAACCCGCCGGCTTCGTAAACGACCGCACTATTCGAGTATGGGTTGCACATGATGATGCCAAAACCTTCCTCCTGGGCGCGACTGAGGTATCGTACCATCGACCACTTGTGATCTACAGTCGTCTCTTGGTCTGTCGGGTCTTGTCGCCACAAACCGAGCGGGCCGGAGTCTGAAACGAAAACAATGACTTTCGTGGCGCTGGCATACGCCATTGAGCTGTAAAGACGGCAGCGCACGATGGATTCGGCCGACGGCACAAACAGTGGGGTGAAGTCCAAATCCTTCTCAATGAAGTGGTAGAGGTCGTTCTTCGCAGTCTTGTCGGTGAGCGACATACGTTGGGTGTTTGACTTCCGCTTTTGCGCTGGTTCCGGCTTGTCATAGATTGCGATGCCTCGGGTGTCCAATTCGATCGAGTCTGCTGAACTCTTCCGACGAGGCTTGTCGTCGGTTGAGTATTCTTCATCTTCATACTCTTGCTTCGACTCATTTTCGAACGTCTCGTTAGGCGGTCTAGTAGGAAGCGTCGTTGGCTCTTCTTCTTCATCGCTGCTGTCTTCCATCGCCAACATGCCCACAGTCTTGCGGCGCCCCATCCCACCCATAACCACACCTCGTCCATCCGAGAGTGGGGCAGGGGTGGGAATAACAGGCTTCGGTTCTGCCTTCTCCTCTTCATCAGAGTCACCACCAAACGAAGTGAAACTTGAGTTTTTCACTTCGGTATTCTCGACAATAGCAAAGTTCGGCTTCAGCCGGTTGCTCGAGCTGGGCGGTTGTTCTCGCTGAGCCTTCGATTCGCGGACCTGAGGCTTCGCTGCTGCTGTCGGGTGAGACTCGCGGGTTTTTGGCGCAGGCGGCGAAGGGGGAGCAGACGACACGGGAGAGGCCGATTGGTCATCCGAGTCGTTCGGTGACGGTGAGTGCGGGATTTGCACAGGAGGGGGTGGCGAAGCCAGCCTCTTCGGCGGGGCAATCGGTGATGGTGGTGTAGCCTTTGCCTCGTCCTCATCGTCCTCATCATCCACCAGTCCGACAATTTGACGCGGGTCTACATCTTCTTCATCGTCGTCATCATCGAGTGATGGCTGGTCAGGAACCACGCGTGTGGCTGGACCGTTCGTGGCTCGAGCAACACCGGTGTAACGAGACGGGAACGCCTCCCCACCGACGTCAACGCCTTCGGGAGTTTGCATCACCGCTAGCAACAGCGTGCGAGCACCCTCTGATAGTGCCTCAAGTTCATCAACTCCATTGTAGTCGTCATCGAGGTCACCATCGTCTGTCTGGTCCAAGCTACTGTCCACAGTCACCCCAGTTGCACCGGTGTTGCGCCCTGTCGCGCTACCAAGTCGATTAACTGACGCGCCATTCGCACGTTCACCAACAGACGTTCCACGCAGGTTGAGACCACAAGCACCGCAGAATCTGGATCCTGTCAATACGGCAGCACAGTTGGGGCATCTCTTCTTCTCAACCTCAGGCTCTTCAGCGACAGCAGTTAACTTCCGCAGAGCCGTCATCCACTTGGATCGTTCACGTTCGTTATCAGCGTACACATAATACGGGATCTGCTCGCTCGTCATAAACATGAAGCCAAATGGCTCACCATCCCACCGTTGCACATCTTCAATCACGACTTCAGCGAGCGCTTTCCCCTTCGGACTGTTGGCTGTGTCGTAGTCAGTGTAGTACGAGACTGAGTTGCCTCGAAGCACGAAGTAGCGCTTCTTCCAACTCTTACGCTTGTGACCTTGCTTCGTGAGATACCCGGAACAGGAGACCGGCTCAGGAAGATTAGCAGTCGCCTTCTTTACACTCGCCAACCACTTCTGCTGCTCGCCCAATGAGTCCGCAATTGCGTAGAACACATTACCCGTGACCGTTTGGAACATCAGTCCGTGCCGCTCATTATCCCAGGAAGACACTGACCGAATGTCGACGTCTGCTATCGCTGACTGGTTATCGCGGTACGCTTGCTGATCTGCGTAATGGCGGAGGGATGTGCCGTTGAGCACATAGTACGCGTGCCGTTGGCTGGGCACCAAGTGCCCACGACGAGTAAGGTATCCTTCGCACGTGACGTCCTCCGGTTCGACATAAAACTCCTTGAGTGCGCGAAGCCACTTGGCGCGCTCGTTCTCCGAGGACGCGTACACATAGTACGGGACTTGCTTGCTCGTGTAAAACATGAAGCCATGCGCCTCGCCCGACCACGGCGCGACTTTCTCGACGACGACACTTCCATAGCGCTTTGTCTTGTCTTCGCTGGCAAAGTACTCGAGCACATTGCCGCGGAGAACAAAGTACCGCATCTTCCAGTTCGTGAACACGTGGCCGCGTTTCGTGAGAAAGCCTTCATACAGAATATCGCCTTGGCCGCCCTCCGGGATCGGCGCCGGCGACTCCTTCTCTCGCGTGAGCACCGACAGGATACTCTTGCGCGTGCTCGTGCGACGCGAGGCAAACGACTGCGAGGTGCTCGCGCGCGAATTCGGGCCCAGCGAGTAGCCGTGGTACGGCGCCTGGTTCGACGCATCCGACGTCTCGTTCAACGCGGCAAGACTCGGGTTCGAGGACGCGCGCGGCATGCTCGACGGTCCACTGCCGCCGCCAATCGTCGCTCGCATGGCCGCCGCGTCCGCGCTGTAATGCAACGGCTGCTGCTGGCGATGCGTCGGCGTGCTGCCCGGGATCTGCGGCGGGTGCGCCGGTGGCGGCGGCGGCGGCGCGCGGTTTGAGCTGAACAGGCTGTGGCGGCCCGAGCGGCTGGACGACCGCTCGACGGCACTCGCGGTGGACGACCGCACGGCCGGCGGCGGGTACGAGACCGGCGGCGGCGGGAAGTAGCTCCCGTCATGGCCCGACGACGACCGGCGCATCGATTCGCGGCGGTGGAGCGACGTCGGCGACGTCACCGCGATGTCCTCAAAGTCCTCGACAAAGTCGGCGCTCATGGTCGTCGTTCTGTACAAGCGGATCAAACCGACAATTGTGAGCTACCAAATGAGACTTATAAGCGGGAAAAACACGCGCGGGAGATCCCCGTGCATCCGCGCTTTCCCGTACGAGCCATCACAACGTACCTGCAGGTTCACACTCGGGGGATTCCGTCTCCAAGACCGAGCTGTTCCTTCTCCGCGTCGCGATCTTGAGGCGAGGCGACGCGCTGGGCGTGACGCGACAGGGGGAGGGAGCGGGGGGACGCGCGTCGCGGGTGCGAAGACCAACTACGTGCGGCGTGTAGTGTCCAAGGCGGCAGGACGGGGGGAGAGGCGGCGGTCGTCGGCGGGGGGCGGTGGCGATGGCGTTTCTCCCTTGCGAAGTCCTCGTCAGGTGATCGATCTCCCCCCCTAACGAACGCGCAACGAGCCCCCAGGCAGCCGGTAAACTTCGCATGGAAATATTCCCACGTCACGGTAAACTACCGGCCCGCCCAAAAAATCCACAAAAAATTCGCCCAGCACAAAGACGAGTCTGGGTGTGTGTGTGCCAGGCGACGACGAGGTAACTTAGTCGGCACCTACGGTACGGCGATGGTTGGTCTGAAAAATTACCAACATCTCGTCTCCTTCTCTCTCTGGTCGCTCGCTGCCAATTTCAGGCTCGGCACATCGCGTGGGGGGATGAACCCTCACGACGCGTGGCAGCCCTGGGAGGTACACTGGATGGCTACATTTGAGTCATTTGGAACACAGATGAGGCCAGCCATGACCACCAGAGAGCACAGCGAGTGGCCGGCACGTCTCGTGCTGGCCTGACCAGCTGATGGTGGCGCAAGTCGCTCGGCCGTTCGGTCGTGAAATATTCGGAGCGAAGATATCCCTTCTTTGCTCCCCCCCTCGTGTGGGTCACCCTTCGGGTTTTCAAATGCACGTCGTTAAATAAGGTTACAAACTACCTTGTGTTTTGACATGATGCCTGAGTCTACTACTAACCGATACGCAGAAAGATGATATGGTACAATGTTCTGGGGAAGGAGGCTCTCAAACTACTGCGGCGGCATGGGCATCTTCACGCTGTCTTGCTGGCGTGCGACGATGCGCCGTTCGATTGGCCCTGAAGAAAACTGCTCGGTGGGAAGGCCAACATGGCCGCGTTCGGCGACCGGTACGCGTCGAGCTTGCCCGGGATCTGCTGCGTGAGAAAGCTGATCGGTGGCAGTCGGCCCGACGGCGTGCCCACGAGCGGAGAGGCCATGGCGTCCGGGTACTCGCTGCGTGCGCCGGCGTCACTGACCCCGGGAGTGTCGACTTGCGTTGCCATGCGCGACAGGCTGCGGCGCCAGTGGATGGGCGACGAGTCGGATGCCGAGGCGTCGTCCATGGGTGGTCGGATGTGGAGCATCGCCACGCCCTCCCGCGAATCGGGCATGGCACCGGGCTGGAAGCTGTATCGGTCGTGCGCGTCGAGACTGGACCCCTGGTGGTGCAGTGCACTGTGGCTGCCGATGGGCTGGCCGACGTCCATCGGCGACGCCGGCGCCGAGCTCGTGTCGCTCGTGAAATCCGAGGAAAGCGAGGTCAGCGACGTGCGCCGCGAGCCGCGGCGAGGCTCCGTGATGAGCAGCGCGCCGAGCGAGCCGAGCTTGGCGTGGCGCGCGACGTTGACCATGCGGTGCTTGCGGTCGCTCTTGCGCTGGTGCTCGTTCTGGCGCACGCGGTGGAAGTGGCAGAGCGTGTGGAGCTGGCCGTTGCGCTTGGTCGCGCGCCGGTTCGAGCACTTGCCCGACTTGTACTTGCACAGCAGCGACGGATCGCTCCGCGGCGACGCGAGCAGGTTCAGACAGGTCGGCGCCGCGCCGTCCTCGGAAGATGGGTACATGCTGTGTCGGCGGTGCGATCGAGTTCGTGGCGAGGGAGGAGGGGCTTGGTGCTCGAGCGGCAAATTGCGCTGTGACGGTTGTCGCGGGTGGAGGTCCCCCGGGTGAGGGATCGTGACCTCTCGCGCCGGAGTGGCTTCTTTCTTTTCTTCTCGTTCTCCCAGCTGGCGCAGGGAGTGGTGGTCGGATAAGAAACACACGGGGCCGGCGCGCGATCCCGTCGATGGATGGATGCAGAAATCTACGAGTGTGGCAGAAGCGGGGCGCCGTCGCGCCCCACCGCCGGGCGTCCGGCGCCGCCTCGCGGGGCACAGCTCA
Organism: Pythium rishiriense; assembly: GCA_023335895.1. Lineage (NCBI taxonomy): Eukaryota > Oomycota > Peronosporomycetes > Pythiales > Pythiaceae > Pythium > Pythium rishiriense. The sequence goes on from JAADVT010000573.1 coordinate 10,462, forward strand.
GTGGGGAAACCCAAAAAAGGTGTAGGTGGCAGGGGGAAGGGACGAGGCCCGAGAAGACGGAGAAGAATGGAAGAAGAACCAAAAGGGGCCAGTGCGCGGAATGGGACGTGCGCCTTCCGTACAGTACTCCTTGCTGAATGATTCCAGTCGTGGCCATGGTTGGCGCCGACTCGGGGTGAGTCCAGCGCATCGCCTGGCGCCGCGACGCAGGATATGCGCGGACGGAAAGCATGGAAAGAACGTCCCCGGAACCAGACGGAGGGCAACCAGATTCCTTCCATGAAGGCGCCCGGAACACGCCGGTGGAACCCCTCCACCCTGATTCAAAAGGGTTATTCTGTCTCGTGCGGTACCTTCCGGCATGCGATCTTGAAAGGGCGGACCATCGGCCGAAACTTCAAGCCCATCGTGATGAGAGCGGAGCGGCGTATTTGTTTGTCCTGTCGCTCTCTTCGGAGGTTCTGGTTGCACATTCGGGAGCTGCACGCAACCCGTAGAAGCTTCCGCTGATTGAGCCGTCGCCATTGGGTCCGGTCCAAAATGACGGGTGCAGGGGCAACTGCCGTCTAGGATCCGATGCGGGCAGATCCACTGTCGCATGGAGGGATCCTGGGCGCGGATGGTACGTATCCGCTCGAGTCGCCATGTTGACCTCGGCGCAAAGAACGAGTGGCCAGTTCAAATCTGTCAACCACTCGCTCGCCCCATCCCCCGCCGTTCCATCTTCCGTCATCTCTTTTTTTTTTCATCGCTCACGCGCTCGCTGTCGGCCATGGCGCGGAACACTTATTAGCCCGCCTTGTCTCCAGGCCGAACCGACTCGCAGTGGCCACACGTGCCGCGCACTTGCAGGGAGAGCAGCGAGAAGAGTGGAGAGACATGCCCCGCATCCGCCACGGAAGCCGCATCCCAGTGGCCAAATCATTTCCCGCGCGAGTCAAGAAGCGGTTTCAAGACGCCAGTGCGTCTACAAAAATAACCGACGCGCTGTAACCAAGCAGTTGCATGGCTTGGGGGGGGCTCGGCGCCTTCTCCGATCATCGAGTGGCCTCGTTCCTCGACGGAAAAGAGCTGCTCGCACCAGGACTGCCCGCGCAGCCTCAGCGACCCACGGCCCCGTCTAAGACGGCCAAGGATCGGCCACGATCGCCACCATGCAGGACCTCCCGCATGAAAATGACTTGGAGGTGCACCAGTTCGGCTCGTCGACGATGCTCGAGCTCGCACTTGTCTCGACGCTGTTCCTGTCCTTGCTGCTCGCAACGATTCTCCTGAGCAACAAGGTCGCGCACCACTGGCACTTGAAGTGGCTGCCGGAAGCCGGCGCCGTGATCCTCATCGGCATCGTTGCGAGTCTCGCATGCCGTCTGACGTCTGGCTCCATCGCGACCTCGGTACACTTTGTGCTTCACGTTCGTTGATGTTCAACAAGCCAGGCTAAAATGTCGCGTTGTGTGTGGGGATGCGGCAGCTCATGTCGTTTGACTCCAATACTTTCTTCGTCGTGCTCTTGCCGCCGATCATTTTTAACTCGGGTACGTCGGTGGATACACGAGGACAGGACTGGCGCTCTCACCGCTCTTCCTCAACTGACCGCTCCCACCGTAGGCTACACCCTCAAACGTCGATTCTTCTTTGAGAACATTCGCAGCATTCTCTCTTTCGCTATCCTCGGGACGTTCATCTCGAACCTAGTAGTCGGCTTGCTGCTGTATGTCGTCGGTCGACTGGGCTGGAGCTTGCGTCTGTCTGTTGCCGAGTGCCTCACGTTCGGAGCGCTCATCAGTGCCACGGTCAGTGGCTCTTTTACTTACGATATCGGACCTTCTGTTGTGAGCTGAACGCTTCGGTGCTCGGTGAGGAACCACAGGATCCCGTGTCGACACTTGCGATTTTCCAAGAGCTCCACGTGGACCCGACGCTTTTCTACATCGTCTTCGGCGAGAGCGTACTCAACGATGCCGTCGGCATCGTGCTCTTCGAGACCTTCGAGAAGTTTATCGGGTTTACGTTCACGGCGTCGTCCATGTTCCTCGCACTCATCGACTTTGGCTTAATCTTTGTGGGGTCGACCCTCGTTGGCATTCTCTTCGGGCTCTTGTCGGCGCTATTGTTCAAGTCGTTCAACTTTAAGGACTGTGTACTCCACGAGGTACAGTCCACTTGATTTATTATCGTTCCGCGAATGCACCTCCCTGACGCTTTTTCGTCTCGATTCGGAACAGGTCAGTGCATACCTCTTGTTCGCGTACCTGCCGTTCCTGGCGTCCACGGCAGTGGGCATGTCGGGCGTTGTCTCGGTCCTCTTCACTGGTATCACCATGAAGCACTACTCGTGCAACAACATCTCATTGGAGGCCAAGAATGTGTACGTTTGTCCACATCAAAGGGAGCAAGCACGGTTCAAGAATGTCCCTCACACAGTCTGTGCATATTCGTAGATGCGCGCGTTTCTTCAACTCGATCGCCCACTTGACCGAGACGACTGTGTTCCTCAGTACGGACCTACGCAGTCCGCGGTGCTGTCTACCCGTACTGATGTTTGCTGTTCATACCATGGCTCCATAGACCTCGGACTCACCGTCTTTTCGCTCAAGCGTGGGTACCACTTGGGGTTGATCATCTGGTCATTGATTGCGTGCTTTGCTGGCCGTGCGCTGAACGTGTACCCGCTCGCCAAGATGCTCAACCGCAAGCTCGCCGAGCCTATCACGGACAACCAACAGCACATGCTCTGGTTCAGCGGCCTGCGTGGCGCAGTGGCCTTCGCGCTAGCATCGTCCTTCCCGGGTGAACACAAAGACGTACGCGACCAGACTCTGCTATTTATCTTCACGCTGTGGCAACGGAGCTTATGGGATGAATTGTTGGCTGTGGACAGGACGTGCTCGCGACGACCATGGTGATCGTGCTCTTCACTGTCTTCGTCATGGGCGGCGGCACGGTCACGATGCTCGACCGCCTGCGTATCCAGCGACTCACACCCGAGCAGGAGCAGGAGCTTGACCGCTCTGTGCGCCCCATCGACCGCATGCCGGTGCTCCAGTGGGACGATAGGTACCTCGTGCCCTTTTTCACCAAGCCCGTTAGCGCCACCAGCAAGGTCTCGTTCGACAGCGCCTCCACCTCGGGCCACTGAAGTCCAACAACTCCATCTTCTCCTCCTGGGTCTTTTAAATCACTTGAATCATGCATCTCGACCCGCCATTCCGGTGCACCACCGGATTGATGTTGAAGCAAAGGGTACACTTAAGGTTATGTCACTTTGGGGAGGGGTTACCAACATGGATACCCCCAGGTGGTTGAGCAAACAACCATTTCGTGTCGCTGATGCGGGCAGCGTCACATCCCATGAGTCCAGAAGTTCAACTGACGTCATTTCACACCGTGTTATGGCAAATCGTCGTCTTCAAACTACCTTTTTATGGAAATCTAGCCCTCTCGAGAATGATGGTGTATGTCACTTGCGACATAGCGATCTCCAGTACTTACCGGTTCCCCACACGTTTTCTTATTTTCTGCGGGCAGCTCCAAGAGCTCACGCGCGCCGGATTGCTTCTCTTCTCGGCCCCCGCGACGCTCCCAGGCCGTTTCCCCCCCCCTCGTTTCCCCTCGCCGCTAGCATGTTGGACGCCGTGCGCCGAAGAGCTGTCGCGCAGGCGCGGCGCTCCGTGTCGCTGATGACGTTCAACATCCTCGCGCCGTGCTACTTCCGCCACGGCGGCCGGCTCGAGAGCGACGACCGCGGCGCGTATCTCGCGCGCGCGCAGGCCGTCATTGGTGCCATCCAGCGGGACCGTAGCGACCTTATCTGCCTGCAGGAGTTTTGGTTCAACCGCGAGTACCAGGACACGTTTCGACGGGCGTTCCGCGACTCGCATTACATGCACACCGCCAAGCGGCCGGGTGAGTCGCGTCCGGAGGGAAGTGGTGTTGGACGATTTCGTGCTCACCAAAATGCTCGTTTTGCGTTGGATGGCAATAGACCAGAAGGAAGATGGACTCGCGATTTTCGTGGACAAGGAAAAATTCGATATCCACAATGTCCACCACATCGAGTTCGACAATGCGGGCGACCGCGTCGCGCTCATGATGCACTTGGCCACCAAGTGGAATCGTCATGAGCTCCCGCTCCACCAACGCGTGCGTACTAATTGATGTTCCACACTAGTTTTTTTGTCAAGGATTGCCGTGATTAACCCCCCACTCTGCGTTCCCTTTGCAGTCGTTCCTCGTGATCAACTCCCATTTGACGTTCCCCCACTGCGAGATCTATAAAGACATGCGATTGTCGCAGATCAACCTTGTGTTGCAGTCGATCCGGCGCTATGTCGCGCGCGAGCGTCTTGAGCATGCGCCAGTTGTACGTGCACTCGCGATGTAGCCAATTCGTGGCGTCTGAACGAACTTAATGGCTGATTTCTGTGGTATGTTTGCGTGTTCAGTTGATGTGTGGCGATTTCAACGATTTCAACGACCCTGTGCACAACATGGTCATGAAGCACGGCTACTCGAGTGTGTTCAACAAAATCCACGGTCGCGAGGCGCGCATCACGCACTGCAACCATAACAACCGTGAGGTCGGCGTCGACTTCATATTTGCGTCCCACCTGAATGGCGCGCCGTCCGAGTCCAACGAAACCGCACTCCAGCGTCAGAACGAACGCATGCAGCTCGTGCCCACAGACTGCGTTTTGTACCCGCGTCAGATGCCCGATCGCACTCGGTTAAAGCGACCAATTTTTGGCCAAGACTGGGAGCTCATCGACCACCCAAACGGCGCGTACGTGGAAGAAGAGGAAGCTTTTGTCGACTATTGGAAGATGGTGTCGGATCATCGCCCACTGATCGCCTCTTTCGACGTTGTCCCACCCGTTTCGAGTCGCCTCGTCACGCCGCCGTAAGGCCGCTGCAATGCGACTTGGGCGCGGGCATGCGATTTCCACCTCCCCAATGAGGGAGCTGGCAGTAGTGTTGTAATTTAACTTCAGACGATAAAGGAGTGCGAGCACGAATTAAATTGCCCGACGCGTTGCCATGGCAATCTTACCACTTTGGGTACTTCTCATACCACGAATGGAACAAATCCACTCAAACAATTTATTCACACACAACTCGATTTCAATGTGCCGGAGCCCTGCTCCGACACAAGCAAAAAATCGATAATACTACTTAGTTGCGGGTGCGACGGTTGCGCTTGCAGTTCTTGGCAGGCGCAGCCGTGGATGGCTTGGGCGTGATCGATGCCTCGCCAGCGACCGGGGCCTCGGTGGTCGCCACCGGTGCCTTAGTGGTCGTCGCCGGCGCCTTGGTGGTCGTCGCCGGTGCCTTGGTAGTCGTCGCCGGCTTCGCAGTCGTGGTGGCGGGAGTCGAGGTGGAGTTCGTCGACGCCGCCGCGCTGCTCGAGCCACCCGAGCCGCCCTTGAGGTACACGCAGTCCGTGTACACCTGCCAGGGCTCGCCGTGGACGCCGATCCAGTAGATCGTGAGGCGGTCGGCGCCCGTGCACTTGGACGCGTCGATCGGGACGTTGCCGTCCGCGTACGTCGTCTGGCAGTCGTTTGCGAACGCAAGCTTGGTGTTGTCGCACCAGACCTCGCACGGGCCAGCGTGCGTGAAACCCGAGTACTTGAGCGTGGACGGGAGCGTCGCGCGCTTGGCCTCGTCCTTGGTCGTGAGCCCGCACTGCGCGTCGGCGCCGTACTCGGTGAGCACGGTCTGCTCGCCGAGGATCAGGTCCTTGAGCGACTTGTACTTGGACTTGGGGAAGTTGGTCTCAAAGTACTTGACCGAGCCCGACGGGCCGTAGCCGTACGTCGCGCCGTCCTGCGCGCCCCAGAGCAGGTTGGGCACGGTCTGGCCGTAGCCGTTGGACGGGTACCCTTGCTTCCACACGGCGGCCGGGTCCACGATGTAGCCGTGGCCCAGCGCCGAGGGGAGCGCGGCCGCGAGCAGCAGCGTCGAGGCGGCGGCGAAAGAGGTCGAGCGAGGCGTCAGCATGTTGCAATGAGCGGGTGTCGGAGGACTGGGCGAATTGCCGAATGGCGGAGACTCCATCCCACCCAGCGAACAGCGGAGCTCACCACCGATGCGATGCCCCTCAACCAGGGTAAGCGCAGGGGATGGAGGAGCGGATAGGCAAGGCGACAAGGGGGTGCAGATGGATTCGTGGAGCCTCGCCCAAGGCAACAGGAGACAACCACGATGGCTGATCTTGGTGGATACGAACTCTTTGATTGGGCATAAATATGGAATTCTGTGTTTTGATTTGCTGAAAATGGCGACTAGTCAGTGCTGCTGCGATTCCAGCCGGTCCACCGGCAGGAACGCGGACCAAGATCGGCGGCAGGATCCCCATCCTTTGAGTCTTGACATGCATTAATAGAATGAATCGAGTTTAGAAGTTCCAAAAGAATAATGTATTCAAAATGGGAGCGGAGCCGTGGATCCTTCTATACAAGGTTATGCTTTATGAGAGTATCTGAAACGTCGTCGTCGCGAAGGTCGTCGACTCGTGGGGCACGATGGGCAGCCACATGGCCCCGCGACTCGCACAGCAACGTCTGTCCTGCTGGTCACATGGGGTTACATGGTACGAGTTGGCGACTCCTCCTCGGGGTACGTGCATCTCGATGGACACCACTGTAACCTCATCTCTCACGGATGATGGTCCTTCAAGATCAGTTTTCTTGGCTGATAAAAGGCTCCACGTTCGTGACTGAGGTCTCCCTCTCTCTCCTCTCCTCTCCTCTCCTCTCACTTTCTCTCTTTCTTCCCCTCTCTCGTCAAAAGAGACCTCGTGCGCAAAGAGAGAGGAGAGTAGAGACCTCGTCCAGACGATACACATATCCCGGATTCGAATGAAAAGTATCCTCTGGAGGATATTTTGGCGTCCTGATTCAGGGGCCAAAAGTTCTCTGCCAGGGGAGGCTTCCCTGGGACGATGCGTGCCCCCCGTTCAGTCCATTCGTCAATCGACTGCATCGAGCGCACTTCAGCCTTCCCTCCACGCACCCCCTCCAGACCCTCACCATGGGCAAGCACACGCCGTTGGAATCCAACGGAGACCCATCGCCCGAGTCCAATGGAACCATCCGAGCGGCCACCAGCAGTCTCTTCCGCGCCGTGGACATGTTCCAGGAACGCGACCTCGTGGATCGGCTGCGCGCGCTCGGGCTCGACAAGTACGTCGAGCTGCCCCAGATCGCGGTCATGGGCGACACGTCGAGCGGCAAGTCGTCGCTACTTTCGGCGCTTTCGGGCGTCTCGTTCCCATCGTCCCACGCGCTCACGACGCGCTGCCCGACGCAGCTGATCCTCAGTCGCGCGCCGGCGTTCCACGGCAGCGTGCGGCTCCACCGCTACGACGACAACAAGAGCGAGCACCACGACGTGATCGCCTCGATGGCCGATGTGCCGCGCGCGATCGAGCGGCTCACGCAGCTGCTGATCGACGAAGGCCAGTACATCTCGGACGACGCGATCATCATCGAGCTGCGCGGTCCGGAGCTGCCCAACTTGACGCTCACCGACCTGCCCGGCATCATCCGCGCACTGGGCGACAAGGACGACAAGACCGCCATCCCTCGTGTGCGCGCGCTCGTGGCGCGATACATGGCGCAGACGCGCACAATCATCTTGGCCGTCGTGCCGGCGAACGTTGATGTCCACAACGTGGAGATCCTCCAGGACGCTGTCGAGGCCGACAACGAGGGCGTGCGCACGATCGCCGTGGTCACGAAGTTGGATCTGGTCGATCCCGGCGCGGAGAGCGGCGTCGAGCAGCTCTTGCGCAACCAGATCAAACGGCTTGCACTGGGCTACCACGCAGTCAAGTGCCGTGGCCAAAAAGACCTCGACGACGGCGTGGACGTCGCCCAGGGGCTCCAGCAAGAACGATTTTTCAAGGAACACCCGGTTTGGTGCTCGCTGCCGCGCAAGCTCTGGGGCATTGACCAGCTCACACACAAGCTCATCGAGATCATGCAGAACAACATTCGGCGCACACTGCCGCTTGTGATCCAGGAGATCAACGAGCAAGTGGTCGAGGCGACAAAGAAGCTCGAGGCCATGGGCGCCGCGCGGGACACGGCGGTCGCTCGCCGCCAAGTGTTTAGCCAGTGGGCCGCACAGTTTATCATGCCCATGCAAGCCGTCCTCAAAGGTGACTATGACGCGCTGGTCAGCTGTACGATGTTGAGTGGCGACGGCGTGGACTTGCGCTTGCGCGCCCAGATCCGCGTGCGCGACGAGGTGTTCAAGGACAAGATCAAAGCCACGGAGGACTGCATGCCCGGCCGGAGCGACAGTGAGGTGCTCGAGCCCGGCGACTATGTCGTCGTCGACGTCGATTGCACCGAAAAGACGTTCCGCGTCGACCAAGTGCAGGACTCGGGCGACGTGTTGTGCCCAGATTTCAGCCCGGACGAGTGGCTCGGTTCGTCGCGGTACACGCCGCACCACCTCAACCACTTGCGGCGCTTTATTGTCAAGAACCGCGGTGACGAGCTGTCGATCTTTCCGCCGTATACGGTGTTTTGCAGCATCTTGCGGCAGTGGGTCGACACGTGGGAGGCACCCATGCTCGAGCTCGTGGAGCAGTACCGCAAGCTCACGCTGGCCGTGGCACTGCGTATCACGAAGGACCTCCACGCGACACCACGCGTCGAGCAGTACATTGAAGAGTGCGCCAAGGCCACGATCGACGCGCTGCGTGACGAGGCCGAGGCAGCACTCCGCGAGGAGCTCGCGCGAGAGCGGCGCCCGTACACGCAGAACAACGACCTCACCAAGACCTACACGCAAATGCTGCGCCCCGGGCTCGAGGCACTGCTCAAACAGAAGCTCACGATGCACGCAAACAGTCGCGTGGACTTTGGCCAACTGCTGGACGTTCTCACGGACGCGTCACACGCTAATGACCAGCACGACACGGTGCTAATGGACTGCGGTCTGCGCGCGTACTTCCAGGCGGCGATGACGCGCTTTGTGGACGTGGTGCCTATGCGGCTCAACGATCTCATGCTCCACAAGTTTGTCCAGACGATGCGCGCCGAACTGCAAGACAAAACGACCGACGCACGGCTCGAGAAGCTGCTCTGCGAGTCGGATTCGACGCGTGCGCTCCGCCACGAGCTCGAGACCAAGCTCAAGACACTGCGCGAGGCCAAGGACGAGATCCAGGAGTTCATGTAAGACAGGTCGATGGAGTGGTGACACTGCCGTGGCTGGCTACACGTGCTCTGATGATGGTAATGCGATGCATCGAACTATATTCTACATGAACCGATTTGGACAATCAACAAGCTTTTCCTGAAAATGTCCAGGGATGTCTTCTTATTCGTCGAGTCCAGTTTCTCTGGTGGTCCGCGCTAAATACAGTACATTTCAGGGAAAACGTGCCGGTGGTGGAGGCCCCGGTGTGTGTGGCTGTCATTGGCCCACCGCACGATGGCTGCACTCGATCTACCTCTATAAAGGCATATGAACATCCCATCGCCAGGTCTCACCTCCTCACACTGTGGTTGTTTTGAACCTCTTACAATGGATAGGAACTCGCCCATCATCGCAGGGGGTTCCACCACCGGCACACGCGAAAGCGTTTCTGTTTTATTTTCATTTCCAACGCCGGACGGAACGACCCCACACCCACTCCGCCCCTCCACTCTCATCAGTCTTCAAGTCGCCACGTGCCCCACACGCATACCCTCAACCAACGCCATGGCCATGCGTGCTCGCCACTCACAGCTTCGGAGCTCCCAGGTCCGCTCGCTGATTCTGATACTGATGCTCGTGTTCGCCATGACGTTGGTCGACGCCTCCAAGAAGCCCCAAAGGACCAAGGACGACCTGCGCAAGCTCTCAGACGCCAACGGCTACGACGTCGCCGCCATGGTCTTTATGGGTCTCGGGCTCGCGGCCGCGTCGTCCGGTGGGGTTGGCGGCGGCGTCATCATCGTGCCGATCCTCATCCTCGTCATGGGCTTCGACATCAAGTTTGCCACGCCCAGTTCAAATTTCATTCTCATCGGAGGTGCCGTGGCCAATGCGATTTTCAACCTGCGCAAGCGCCACCCGTTTGTCGACCGCCCGCTCGTCGACGCCGACATTTGTATGGCGATGATCCCGTCGATGATGGGCGGTGCCGTGATTGGCGCGTTCCTGTCCAAGCTGCTGCCGTCGTATGTGATCTCG
>JAADVT010000574.1:0-20605 GCA_023335895.1 Pythium rishiriense
CCCCCCCCCCCCCCCCCCCCCCCCCCCCCCCCCCCCCCCCCCCTCCAGGTACCGTACTTTGGACCCGCCCAAAATGAAGGTTTTCGCGCGCATGGTGGACCCGTGCCGAGCTCGTTCAAAAAGCGCGCCAGTTGGGAATAGTATTGTAGGAGCTTGTATACATAGAAAAGCTTGTTGCGGGAATATAAAGTAGTAAGTTGAAGGTTTTGGGAGAAAGTTGATATTTACGTTGGTTTGGCGGGATTTGTGTCGAGTCCCAGTTTGGGTTTTAGCGAATCATCGAGGTTAAAACCACTGGAAACAGGATTCGTTGGCTGGAATATGCGGGCTCGTTGAAGTGACCACCTTCCACCGAAACAAACAATGCAACCTCTGTGGAATCGGTGTTATCCAAAATGTGCATGCACCGCCTCCACTTTGACCGGGGGATGAATAACTCAAATCCCCACACTTTGTCAGGTCGTCTCCCAGGCCACAACGCGGAGGAGCGGGTGACATGCTCCATTTCGTTCCGTCGTCGAGGAGAGAACAAGAATGTTCTTGCGGTCCACATACGACACCGCATCGCTCCCTCTCTTCCAGCAGGAGTCGCCCCCCATGATGATAGTGTCGAAAATGCGGGTCACCTCCACTCCGCCAGAACATTCTGCTCTCACTTGCTACTCTGTCCACCGTGGCAAATGCCTGGGTGAAATGAAATGACAATTTCTAATTGGTAGAAAATTCTAACAAGGTGGCTACATTGCGCGTGGAGCTGCACTCCTTTGGGGAACGAACTTGAGTGGTGGTCTCGATCCCATCCATTGGTTAAAATCCATAGATTTGTTTTTCGTTCTTTTGCTCCCCCTTCCGGAAGTGTGCTTGTGGCTGGTCGGGTGTCTTTGGTGGCGTCAAGCCAAAAACTATCCGCAACGGCCCATTATCCCTCTCGCGTCCCCACTCCCCCACTCGCGACACCATGGCCGGCGATCTGACGACGAAGGTGGCGCAGCTCGAGGTCGAGGCCGCGCAGAAGGATGCGCGCATCAAGGAGCTCCAGCAGCAGGTCAAGAAGGCCGTGGACGAAAGCGCCAAGAACCGCGAGAAGTTTTACATCACGACGGCGATCCACTACACCAACGGACTCCCGCACATGGGCCACGCGTATGAGAACGTGACCTCGGACGTGATCGCGCGCTACCACCGCATCTTTGGCCGCGACGTGTTCTACCTGACGGGCACGGACGAGCACGGCCAGAAGATCGCGCAGACCGCCGAGGCCCAGGGCATGGCGCCCATTGAGCTGTGCGACAAGTACGCGGCCGTGTTCCGCCAGCTCACGACCGACCTCAACATGTCGAACGACTTTTTCGTGCGCACGACGAGCGACAAGCACAAGAAGTTTGTGCAGTGGATCTTCCAGCGCGCGCTGGACAACGGCGACATCTACCTCGGCACGTACGAAGGCTGGTACAACGTGCGCGAGGAGACGTTTGTGACCGAGACCGAGGCCGCGCAGACCGACTTTAAGGACCCGACGACCGGCACGCCCTACAAGAAGATGCAGGAGAAGTCGTACTTTTTCAAGATGTCCAAGTACCAGCAGCGCCTCGTGCAGCACTTCCACGACAACCCGGAGTTCTTGCAGCCCGAGGTGCGTCGCCAGGAAATCCTGCGCCGCCTTGAGGAGCCGCTCATGGACTTGTCGGCCTCGCGAAACACCTTCTCGCACGGTGTGCCGCTGCCGAACGACCCGGAGCACGTCATGTACGTGTGGTTTGACGCGTTGTCGAACTACATGTCGGCGATTGATTACCCGAACGGAGAGAACGCCAAGTACTGGCCCGCGAACGTGCACATCATTGGCAAGGACATTACGTGGTTCCACTGCGTGATTTGGCCGTGCATCTTGATGAGCGCTGGTCTGCCGCTCCCCAAGCGCGTGTTTGCGCACGGCTTTGTGAACGCCAAGGACGGCACGAAAATGAGCAAGAGTATCGGCAACGTCGTGGACCCGTACGACATCATGAACAAGTTTGGCCTCGACTCGTTCCGCTACTTCATCGTGCGCTCGGCTCGCTACGGCCAGGACCTGCCGTTCTCGGAGGACGACATGATGAACATCCACAACGCCGAGCTCGCCGACACGCTCGGTAACCTCGTGCATCGCACAGTCAACATCTGTAAGAAGTACTCGAACGGTGTCGTCCCCGAGGCGACGGCGGACAGCCCGTTTGACGTGTACACGCTGCTTCATGAGTCGGAGATCGCGTACAAAGACTTCGCGCTTCAGAATGCCTGCTTTGTGCTCGTAAACGCCCTGCGTGAGACCAACAAGTACCTGACGGATAAGGAGCCGTGGCACATGAAGGAGAATGAACCGCGCCTCGTGGTCGTGCGCACGTGTCTGGAGGCGATCTACACGATCGCCCACTTCCTGAGCCCCATCGTCCCCGGCACGGCCCAGAAGATTTTTGAGAAGCTCGGCACCCCGCCGGTCCTTCTGACGCAGTTGTCGCCGAACTACGACAACCTGAAGCCGGGTACGGAAGTTACGATCGGTGACATCCTATTTAACAAGATGCTGAGCGAAGAGGAGCTGAAGAAGCAGGAAGATGCTGCGCTTGCGAAGGCTGCCCCGAAGCCCGTCAAGGTCGAAAAGGCTGCGACCCCGCTGTTCGCCTCGCTCGACATTCGCGTCGGTGTGATCACGAAGGTGTGGGAGCACCCCGAATCGGAGAAGTTGTATTGCGAGGAGATCGACATTGGAGAGGAGGAGCCCGTGCAGATCGGCTCGGGCCTGCGTGCGTTCTACTCGCTCGAGGAGATGCAGAACCGCAAGGTGCTCGTGCTCCTTAACCTCAAGCCTGCCAAGCTGGCCGGCTTCAAGTCGCACGGCATGGTGCTGTGCGCGTCGAACGAGGCGCATGACCGCGTCGAGTTCATTGAGCCGCCGGCCGAAGCTGCCGCCGGTGAGCGCGTGTTCATCGATACTGAAAGCGGCGAGCCGCTGTCGGCGGCCCAGCTGAAGAAGCAGAAGGTGTGGGAGAAGGCGGCCGTGGACCTGCTCACGAACGGCGAGGGCGTCGCTACCTACAAGGGCCAGGTGATCAAGACGGCCGCGGGCGGTGAGTGCCGCGCCAAGTCGCTTGTCAACGCCCACATTAGCTAGACGTCCCCCTCGAAGGGGTATTGCCACAGCGCGAGTAGTAGCGTAGCATACATAGCATGGCCGCAGAATCACCGTTTTCATTTTAGTCAGAGGCAGCAAAGACTCGCACAGCACTGGCGGCGGCGCTAATGAGACCAGAAACAAAGAACAGCAGAGGCGCTACGTATCGCATTTCCACTCGCGTGTTTCTTCTCATGGGACAGTCAATTCCCTCGCTGACACTGAAGCCACTTGGTGGAAGAGTCCCAATATATGTAACACAGCACGAGCATGGCTGTGGGTTCGGCACACACTTCGACCGCATGAGAAAAACCCAGCGAGGCGAAACGCCCGCTTCACGTCGAGACCCGTGGGTACCCACACTGTCTATTGCAGACACGCCTAAGCCACACGTCTCATGGTGCTTGTGTCGCTTGCGTGACAGGCCGTGAAGTAGATTTTAGTGGGGGAATCTAGTGGCTGCCTTGAAGCCAGCGACCACGAGCTCGCCAGGAATTTCGAACGTTTCACCGACTCAGCGGGTCATGGTTCTTTTTTTTTGGGAGGAGATTCGTCCCTTAATTTAACCAATCAAGAATAGTACTAGAAATATTTTGACCAATAATATTCGTTTTTGAGACCCCATAAGTAATCGCCGATGGCATCATCTGCCACCACGTCGTCACGCCAACTTCTTATCTGAGCCGTTTGCGACGAGATGAGAAAACGAGACGGCACTCTTCGTGCGGATACCACCCATAAACTTCCCTCCCAGACGCGGTGGGGACGGCTGCGCCGACTTAGCGCCTCCACATCTTGCGCACACCTTTCTGGATAACCGCCTCGGTTGTCAGCTTGGCCATTATCCCCGGTCTGTGGGACTCGGCGCACTCGCTGTGCGACAGGGACTTGGAAATTGCAAGAGAGGCAGTCACGATGACCAGCATTCTCTTGGGGGGGAGTGACTTGGTTTTGATTCGCGTCCCAAAACCCTGCCCCTCCCCCTCTGCTGGGTGGCTCTGCCTTCTCCAGCATTCATTTTCTGCTTGTCCGGCACTGGCCACTTTTGGAGAGCAGAAGGACGATCGTCACCTTCCCCTCCTCCATGTAGCTACATGGATTGGCCCAAATTCTTGTTGACCACTTCCATTGGCTTGAAATGTTCTAGGGGTAGGTGTGTTGACATGAATTTTGTGTCGGGTTTCTCGCCGAGAGGAGGCAGGCGCGCCGAGCGTTCCGCTGGGCTTCTCTCGCTCTCTCTGGCTTTGGTCTTGTGGGCGTTGGGGCCGTTGCGCCGTTGTTTTTCCAGCGGGCTTGGTCTCCGTTGAGAGTGGGGGAAGTCAGTTCTGGTTTTGGTCCTCGAGAGAGCGCGCCGCGAAGAAGCCGCCTCCGCATCTCGCTGACGCACGTCAAGGGCCCGCCCGACGCACTTCCACCCGCGCGCGCGTTCGCTCGTGCCATTGACCAAACCCACGACTCACAGACAACGACCGCTTCCTCTCGTTGTTTGTTCCGACCTCAGCGCCACGTGACGTTGATCTCGGTGCTCCCCTCCTCTCCGCTCCACGGACACATTTCGACGTGTTCTGACACGCACGCCCACGTCGGCACGTCGTAACGACCAACAAGGGATAAGAAGACCAGACGAGACCCAAACATGGCGCCCAACACCAGTCGATCCAACGGTGACGTCTGCGTCGAAGACGCGCGCAGCAGCCTCTCGCTGGACGCGTTCGACGTGGCCAACGTCGTGCCGCTCGCGTCGCCCACGGCGACCAAGCAGCGCGAACACGCCGTCATTTTCTTTGACTGGGGTGAGTCGGTTTGATTGACGCCCTGCGGTCGCACCAGTCGAGTGCTCACCCTCTTGTGTCCCCTCCACCACAGACGACACGCTCATGGCCTCGAGCGCGATCGCCAAACACGGGCTCTGCCCCAAGTACGTGAACGAAAAGCCCGAGATCCCTGCGGACGTGCAGGCTGAGCTCGCGGCGCTCGAAGACAGTGTCGTGCAGCTGCTGCACAAGGCACTCGGCTATGGCCGCGTGGTGATCGTCACGGCTGCCGAGTCCGGCTGGGTGGAGCTGTCGGCCTCGCTCTTTATGCCGAGCGTCGTGCCGCTGCTCAACACGCACATTAAGGTCGTCTCGGCCCGGTCCACGTACGAGTACCTGTACCCGGACTGCCCTCGCCGGTGGAAGATTGAGGCGTTCAACCACGAAGTGTTTCCGATCTGGGAGACGTTTGATGAGGATTCGTCGCTGCCGCGCCACATCATCTCGCTTGGCGATGGACCAACGGAGCGCGAAGCGCTCATCAACCTTAAGATGCAGGCTCTCGAGCGGTGTCACGGCAAGTCGATGAAGTTCATCACGTACCCGAAGATCAACGAGCTCCGACTCGAAGTGGAGCTGATCCTCGCGAACTTGGACCACCTTTGTACGCACGAAGGCGATCTCGACCTCCAGATCACATGGGAGATGCTTGGTGGCGCCAATGAGTGATCAAACCAGCACGGCTGCAAGAGCGCGCAGCCTCTCGATTAGTCGGGTTCACTGCCTTGTCTTGAATTCGGTCGAGGTCAAAACCGCCAGTTACCAACGGCATCAGCGCATATCGATGCTTCTGATTCGAGTCTGACGATATAGAAGACCCGCCGGAATGGTGGATGAGAAGAGGAACGTGCAGTCAAGACGAGTTGCTTGGCAGAGCGCGGTGGCCCGAAGCGACAGGATCTGTATGTAAAGTTTTTGATAGTGTGACGTGAAGAAGCGAAGGACCCAGGCGTCCTCCAAAGGTGGATGAAGAAGACGTGAGCTCGCGGAAGACGAAGAAAATGTGAGAAAAATGACCAAGAAACACAACCACGAGCGAGCTCCAGTGTACCTCTAGCACGAGCGACCAGCCAATTCCATTTTGTATGTATCTACGAAGAATCGAGAGACGGGAGCAGAAATCGCAGTGTCCCGTACCTTTCCGCTTGCCACCGGCGTGGGCACGGGGCGCCGTATCAAGCGCTTGCCGAGGGAATATTTACTGTATATGAAAACCCGCCTCCAAAAGAGCGAAACTAATAAAACAAAAAGCCATTTGAACTATTACGTCCGTGCTTTTCCTGTGTGCGTGGCCGACGTTCGAGGCACGACTATTAGTCTGCGTAGAATCCAAAGACCACGCAGGTCGCCCAGATATGCTGCTGTAGGAGTGTACACACAGAACATCGCAATCGTGAGTGGTACGGCATGCGGACTCATCGCCCTCATACTTACGCTGTTGAACGTCGCGGACGCGTGGTTGTCGTGGTCGTTGTCCCACAGGCATCGCGACGCGATGCGCACGTCCTGGAGCTTTTGCTGGCCTATGAAGGACTGGACGACAATCTTGTAGCGGGGAAAGTTACACTCCTGGCGTATCCGAGCCTTCACGGCGTCCGCGATGGCGGTGCTCCAGAGTTTGCATTCGTCCTCGTCGAACTCCTTGCCGTCGAGTTCCTTGTGAAGACACTCGCTGATGATCTTGCATACCTTCTTGCGCCGAAAGCTATCCATAATTCAGTTCCAAGTTCAGGTCGAATTGGAGTGGATTGCTGGATTGAAGCCCTACCGTTCGTCTTCCGTTGGAGCCATGATGAACGTGGGCAGCACCACCTTGATGACTTGGCTTCCTCGCCCCACGGGCGCATCGGCGTCGACCATTGTAGCTGAGATAGGGTTGTTGGCGTTGTCGAGGAATGGGAAACTGGGCTGTGCGTGCGGGGGTTGCCTGTGGCTGGTCACTCCAAAGGGTCGCACTCGGTTCGCAACCTTTCACAATCACCAAGGCTTTTGGTCGAAATGATGTGTCCACAGAGAACCTCTTTCCAGACAACCACTTCAAGCCACCATGACACGACAACAACATCTGCGCTACATTGCAATGATCTTCGTTTGTTTTCTTCAGTTTTATTACGTGGCATTATCGGCATCTCGGCTTCCCTCTCTCTCCTTCGATCCAGATTCGCATGGCTCTTCCGTCTCCCACTATCCACACTGGCGTACTGAAAAATGGCGCACCGCGATCACGTGAAGGAATGAGCGAGGGAGAGAGAGAAGCGGGGAAACGCGGGGATAGCGTCGACGCAGGTTCCGACTCCTACGGCCGGACCGCGGATGGCTCACATCACCACACTTAGTTCGACTGCAGCGCCAGCACGAGCGCGGCGTGGACCTCGTAGCCGATCTGGGCCTCGGCCTTCTCGGGGGTGCCCTCGGCGTGCTGCGCGACGGCGGCCTTGTACTTGTTCAGGCCGGCCTCGGCCTCGGCGGCGTCAACGTCCTCGAGCTTGACGAGCTCGACGCAGGCAATGTCCGTGGTCGAGTTGGCGTGCGTGAGCGCAAAGCCGCCGGCCGTGAAGAAGCTCTGGACGTCGCGCTCGCGCTCGACGTGGACCTTGATCACGCCGGGCTTGAGCTGCGAGATGATGGGCGTGTGGCCGGCCGTGACACCGTACTCGCCGTCGACCGACGGGATCTGCACGAGGTCGACCTGGGCGTTCTTGAAGAACGACTGGTACGGCGTGTTGAGGTTGAGCGTGACCTTGGTGGCCGTGGCCGAGGCGCCCTCGGCGGCGGCGGCGCGGCGCGCCGTCGTGTGGATCGCGCGCGAGAGGGCTCGGGAGGAGAACATGCTGGCTGGAACGCGTTGGGAGGCTGTTTGCTCTCGGACGGAGATCGCGGGCGCCCAACACACACCCCACACCACACACAACGCACGCGGGGGGTCGGCCGCGGCACGCGTGGGGAGGTCCGTCTCGCGCCCGGATTGGCTGAAAAGATGTTTTCGTAATTACACCCAGGTGGTTTTTACTCTTACCTGTGGAGACATATATTCTATCAGATACGATGTGGTGGTGTCAGAAGGAAAACGAAAACGTGATACCGTAACCAACTTCAAGTCTTGGAATGGATCCTTCCGCACACGCGATTGAGAGCGAGTGCTCCGCGTTTCTCACCGGGGATCTTGTGAAGCAGATCAACAAGTTTTGAGGTTCGACAAGGCGGAGGGAATATTTTCGTTCTGGTTGGTTCGAGATCAAAGACCCCACCTCCCTCACGCACACACGCACACACACACACCAACTCCAGCCTGTCACAGCTACAGTCTTGCGCGTAAACTAGCTCGACGCGCACAACCGCAGTGCTCCATGCAAAGCATTGCCTTTATTCCGTGGACCCAGCAAAGCGCTCCACCGCTCCGGGGACTCGGCGCACGCGCAAGTTGTGTCGCGGTGTGGAGCAAGAGATGGCTTCATATCAAGCCGAAAGCCATTGGAAGAAAAACATGATCAAACTATATTTTCACCAATCAAAACCCTACAAAAGGTCTCTTATGACACCATGTTGATGATACCATCCACCCTGGCAAACAAAATGATCTGTTCTTGGACCATCCGGTGATGCGTGTGTGCCCTGGTTGAATCAACAGCGGATGAGACCTCCTCGTCCTCTGTGGGCCTCCCCACTGAGCTCCACTTCGCTTCCACTTGCACTTGACCCAGCGCTCCCACAGCGAAATCATCCATCAACCCCCCATCGAAGCCATGAAGATCGTCCCGGGAAGTGACGGCACGCCGCTGAACGTGCTCGAATTCGAGGAGTACGCCAAGGAGTACCTGCCCAAGAACGCGTACGACTACTATGCGTCGGGCGCTGACGACATGGTCTCGCTGCGCGAGAACCGCGAGGCCTTCAAGCGCCTCGTGCTGCGCCCGCGCGTGCTGCGCGACGTGTCCAACATGAACATCAAGACGACCGTGCTGGGCCAGCAGATCACGACGCCCGTGTGCATCTCGCCCACGGCCATGCAGCGCATGGCCCACCCGGACGGCGAAGTCGCGAGCTCGGGCGCGGCCGCCAAGACCGGCAACTGCTTCATCCTCAGCTCCATTTCGACCACCAGCATCGAGGTAGGAAATGCGTCATGCCACTCCTGGCTCATTCTGGGAGGGATCGGATCTGACATGGCTCGCTTTCCGAATACGATGCACGCTCCCAGGATGTCGCGCAAGCCAATGGCGATGGACTCCGTTGGTTCCAGCTTTACGTGTTCAAGGACCGCGGTACGTGCTGAAAGGCATTCTCTTCTCGCGGCTCCTCGTCCCACGAACGGTTTGCACTGACCCGGCGAGTGTTGTTCAGAAATCACGCGTGACCTCGTGGTGCGCGCGGAGAAGGCCGGGTACAAGGCTATCGTTTTGACGGTCGACACGCCGCTGCTTGGCCACCGCGAGCCGGATGTGCGCAACAAGTTTCACCTGCCGGGTCACTTGAAGATGGCCAACTTCCTCAAGGTCGGCGGAGAGCATGCGAACGGCGTGCGCAGCCTCCAGGACTCGGGGCTCGCGCAGTATGTGAGCAGCCTTTTTGACCTGACGCTCAACTGGGAGGATGTCAAGTGGCTCAAGAGCATCACGAAGCTACCGGTCATCGTAAAGGGCGTGCTCACGGGCGAAGATGCCAAGCTCGCAGTGGAGATGGGCTGCGAGGGAATCATGGTCTCGAACCACGGCGCGCGTCAGCTTGACGGAGTTTCGGCCACGATCGACGCGCTGCCCGAGATCGTCGCGGCCGTGAATGGCCGTGCTGAGGTCTACCTTGACGGTGGCGTGCGCCGTGGCACGGACGTCTTCAAGGTATGTGCTTTTTCTGGTGTATGCCCTGGTCTCGGTTTGAATCTGACCCCCTGTACAATGAATGGTAGGCTCTTGCACTTGGTGCGCGCGCGGTGTTCATCGGCCGCCCCGTGCTCTGGGGTCTTGCCCACAGTGTTCGTGGCCATAACTTCTCACACATGTGGCATTGGTGTCGTGGGTGTTGACAATGTTTCATGTTTATCGTGACAGGGCGAGGAAGGTGTGCTGAGTGTTCTGCACATCCTCAACGAGGAGCTCAAGCATGCCATGCTCTTCGCGGGCACGGCGAGTCTTGCCGACATTGGGTACGCTACTTCCCCTCCTCGTCTATTCAGGCACTCATTCTAACCACTGGGTTCGCAACTATGTCTTATAGCCCCCAGTACGTGCGCCGTGGTCTTCCTCCGCTTCCATCGAGCCTGTAAATCCGTGTGTGGTGTGGAAGAAATGGGCGATCCTTTTTCTCGGGATCTTCAAGTTTCTCCTTGTCAATGGAAATCACATGTTTTCATCCAATCATGTGTCTATAACCGATTATTTCAGCCAATTATATTCGATGATTGTCTATTTTCGATCCGAAAAACCTTGGCATTCTCCAATTCCCTCCCCTCATATTGGGAAGTGATCGTGATGGCGCTTGAAGGCACGACGCTCAAGGGCTGGAAGCTCGGCAAGAAGCTCGGTTCGGGCGCGTGCAGTGACGTATACGCAGGTGCGCGCAAGTAGGTCTTGTTCTGTTTGGTGCTAGCACCTCCCTTCTAAACCATCGCTTCATCCGCCAAACGCGATCACTCTAGTCGATTCCGTGGCGGCGCTCGCCGACAAAAACTGCGATGCGTTCGTGATGAAGCTCTCACCGCTCGTGGCGGTTGACCCGGCCAAGGCCAAGAACAAAAAGCGCAAGAAGTCGGCCGCCGAGCGCAACGCCGACGCGCTGTACGCCGAGCACCTGATGTACCAGTCGCATCTCCGCGAGCATCCGGGACTGCCGTACATTCCGCCCGGCGCGTACGGGGAAGACAAGGTGCGTGATCTCACTGAAACGTGGTCTATTCGTTGCATGTAACCGAGACTGTGCGCAGGGGTATCGCTTCCTCGTGATGGAACGCCTCGGGCGCACGTTGGAAACTGTGCTGCACGAGAACGGACCCATCCCATCGCCGACTGCGGCGCAGCTCGGCCTGAGTCTGGTACGAATTGGACAGCCGAATTGAATCAGCGTGGTCTTGACAATTTACTCTCTTCACTCAGCTCGAGACGCTTCAGTATATCCATTCCAAGAATATTGTATACGTCGATGTCAAGCCCGAGAACTTCATGCTCGATCGTGCCAAAGAGAACCGCGTTTACTTTGTGGACTTCGGCATCGCGGACCGCTACATAATGGCCACGGGCAAACACAAGGAGCACAAGACTGGCACTGTTGTGGGCACACCAACCTTTCTCAGTCTTAACTGCCATTCCGGATCGAGTACGTGTGAGCAACTATTGTCATTATACGACGCGGACGCTTACTAACCCAACGGTCGAATTCCTGCAGCGGCAAGTCGTAGAGACGATGTGGAAGCGCTACTCCATGTGTTGATCTACCTTCAGCGTGGGGATCTGCCCTGGCAGAACGCTTCGAGTGATGCCGAAGGCGCCAAGATTAAGCGAGACACGTCCATATCCGAGCTGTGCAAAGGTCTGCCAACCGAATGGTCTGCGATGCTCACCAACGCCCGTGCTCATGACTTCGAGGAAAAGCCAGACTATGATTATTTCGTCAAGCAGCTGGTGAAACTAGGAGCAAAATCTGGTTCAAAAAACGCGTTCAAGTGGGGATCGAAGGTGAGACAGTACATGGAGCATATAATTTGGTATTTGAGTTCTGTTGCTGATCGAGGTTGTGGTAGGTACCAAAGCCGAAATCCCAAGATGGTGTGAGCCCAGCTCGGAAGAAATCGAAGAGCGAAGACGCAACGCCCTCGCCATCGGCTGCAGCGACACCAGTCACTTCAAGGGCCAGCGCCAAGGTCACGAAGTCTACAGTTGCGGAAGAGAAGCCCGTGAAGGCCAAAAAAGTGGAAACCAGTCAAGCTGCGCGTGCGAGTGGCCCTCAATCCCCACCAAAGAAGAGCGCGAAGTCAGCTACGACTCGAAAGACCGCTCGTGAGGAGAAAGAAAGCGATGATGAAGAAGAAGCCGACGCTAATGACAGTGATAGTGACGACGCTGAATTCGTTAAGACCGGTGGAAAAGATCCACGTCGGCGACGCAAGGCGGCAGCTAAAGCTGTTGCTGCTGCCGCTGCCGCAGAAGCGGCTGCGAAGCAAGCTGAAGGCACCGGAAGATACGCTCTTCGCAGCACAACACGCTGATTCCAGAGCTCATCGTCTTGTTGATTCTTTCCGACAAAATTCAGAAATCTCCGCTTCAATCCATTTTTCTGCAACGTCTTAGGCCGATAAAATGGCTGAATAAACACTAAATAGCCGCTTGCTTTTCGTCTTCCACTTCTCTGACAAGTGTCTCAACGAGCTGAGTCGCCGTCATCTGGCGCGCGAGTGGAGCGGACTGCCCTGCCAACTGGATGGCAAAATCCGTGGATCCTTTTGCCCTGGCTGCACGATCGAGCGTTTTCGTTCCATCGTACGGGATAGGATACAATGGCATAGCGCGTTCAACTTCGGTCCCTCCCAAGTCCGTGAATGCGCGATTCACAAGACCTCGTGCTGGGCGGCCTGAGATCCCAGCTGATACTTGAGTGTGGTACGCGCGCGCGCTCTGGAGCGCCTCGCGGAACGGCTTGTCCGCTGACGACTCTGGGCACAGAATGAACGCCGTGCCGAGCTGCGCGCCGGCCGCACCAAGCGTCAGCGCCGCCGCAATGCCGCGGCCGTCCATGATCCCACCGGCGGCGATCACGGGGGTACCCGGGTGTGCTCTTGTCAGCAACTGCACAAGCGCAAGCGTGCCAATCTGTTGGTCGTGGGACGGATCAAACACCCCACGATGCCCGCCAGCCTCGTAGCCCTGGGCGACTAAAGCGTCCATGCCTCTTTCCTTAGCGATCGCCGCTTCACTTGGCGACGTCACACACGCGAGCGTGGCGGTTCCTGCAGCACGCAGCGCCGCCACGACGTCTTGCGATGGTAAGCCAAAGTGGAAGCTCACGACGGGCACTTTCTCTTGGAGTAGCATCTCGGTCATGGCGTCGCTTTGGTCGAGGAACGAGTCGTACGGGCTCGCCAGCGTGGGTGGCGGCTCGGCGCCAAACTCGCGGAAAAGCGGCGCCATGTGCGCGAGCCACGCGCGCTCCCGTGCGGCATCGCTCACTGTCGGTTCGTGGCAGAAAAAGTTGGCGTTAAACGGTTTGTCGGTCAAGCCGTGCGTCGAGCGGATGAGCGTCCGCGCGGTGTCCACGTCGCACGCGCCGAGTCCGATCGAGCCCAAGGCGCCGGCGTTCGACACGGCGGCCGCGAGTTGGGGCGTCGAGACGCCGACCATCGGCGCCTGCACGATCGGGAAACGCACGCGCAGCGCACGCGCGAGGTCCGCCACGGCGCCGCGCGCGAACCACGCCGGCGGTGGCGGTGCCATCATCTCAATATTGATCTGGGCTTCTCACACACACAAGAATCCTGTCGCAGGGGGCGCTGAATCTGATTCTGCCTCAGCCTCATGTTCTGATTCGTTGGTCGCTGTTGCGCGCCAAAACAAAATCCCAAAAATTCTCACCAACATGGAGGGGAACGGCAACCTCGACGGCAATGGCCGCTCGGCGGTGACGGCGTACGAGTGGCTGCGGTTCTTCAGCGAAGCGGCGGATGCGGAGACCCAGACCGACATCCTGCGCCACTTGGAGGCCGCGGACGTGCCCGAGGGCCAGCGCGCGAGCGTGTGCGAGCTCCGTCGCGGCCACTTTGTACAGCTCCGTACGGGCGATCGCGGTTGGTTTCAGGCGCGAGTGTGGGCTCATGAGGGAAATGTGTGTGTGTGTGTGTGTGTGTGTGTGTGTTGTCAGTGCGGGCGCGTCGAGACCGACGCCGCGACGACGTCGAGCGCATTTCCGAGCGCCGCAGCCAAGTCCGCGCGCGCGGCCGAGAGAAGTGGCGTGGCGTCGTGACCCATGGGGACACCATGTCGGTCGAACAAGTGCAAAACCAGTTCCCGGGCCTCTTTCAGTCGGTATGGCAGTACAGTTTGGCGAATGCAGCGTGATGAGGGACGTGTGTCCTTCGAGCTGAGTCGGGATTTTGATTGTACGTGTTGTGCGTTGATGGGAAGCCCAAGCAAACGAGCGGTCCAACCACGTCACAGAAGGTCCTGGGGACCCGTCCACAGCAACGAGCTCCACCACAAAGAGCGCCAGCAAGCGCGGGTTCTGTGGGATATCCAGCTACCCACACAGTGACCGACAGGGCTACCTCTTTGGCTCCAAGCGACATACCCACACCCACACCTCCAATAGCCCCACCGACACAGCAGCGGAAAACAATCACACCGCCACCACCTTCCATTTCTGGTCCACAACGCACACTTAGCGAACTGCTAAGAAAGAAAAGCAATGCGAATCTGGACGAAGATGGTGATGCAAACCCGTTTCGGCCGCAGCCCTCGGAAGTCCGGGCTAACGTCAATGGTCGAAACCCGTTCCAGACTGCGGGAGATAAGCTGCAGGTGAGAGCGGACACGTGTATGCGGCATAATCTTACAACCTAACAGCTATTGACATTATAGAGGGATCGTGTGTCGGGCAAGAACACGTTTGATGACTACGATGACGAAGGTTTTGATCAAGTGCGACGCAATGGCCGTGGCTTGGCGCGACAGGGAACTCGTTCTGGGTCCTATCACCCTGTAAATCCACATTTGCTATTTGGTGGCGATATTGCTGACGCCGCAGGCGACGATCTTGACGCCAACGGCGCAATTCGAAAAAAGTTCGTGTCTCCGATCGTGAAGCCTGGCGAGGATCGACAATCAAACAAGCCGTCTGGGCAGCAGCCAAAGTAAGTTGCTCCACTCTGATGCCCGATTGTGAAAGATCGAAATTGATTCAACTCGTTGCGTAGGCCAAGCAATGGACCAGTCCCAGATGATGACGAAAATATCGACCCTCGGCTCAAGAGCTGTGATCCAGAGCTGATCGCCAAAATCGAGATGGAAATTGTTGACAATGGCGACCCCATTACATTCGACGATATTGGTACGTAATCATTCTATAGTGGCGCAGGGTTGCTCGCGTAGATGCTCACCAACCCATTCCAATTGGTTATCCACCTAGCTGGACTTCAGTTCGCAAAAAAATGTGTAAACGAGCTCGTCATTTGGCCAATGGCGCGTCCAGACATCTTCACGGGACTTCGAGCACTGCCAAAAGGTAAAATGTGTAGCATCTACTACTGTTACCAAAAGTGTACGGTCAAGTTGTACTTATTCAGTCCTCGCACTGTGTAGGTCTTCTTCTGTTTGGTCCACCCGGAACGGGAAAGACTCTGATCGGAAAGGCAATCGCAAGTCAATCAGGCGCTACGTTTTTCAGCATCTCGGCAAGTTCGTTGACAAGCAAATGGGTACAAGATTCTCTCAGTTCTGAACATGTTTGCTCAGTAGATCACTCATCTTGATTCTGTGTCTTAGATCGGTGAAGGGGAGAAGCTGGTCCGCACCCTGTTCGCAGTTGCTGCGGTAAAACAGGTAAGATTAAAGCATGCATACGGTATGCTAATCCGCAGGTTTTCAAGCTGACCATATACCTCTGTAGCCATCCGTTATCTTCATCGACGAGATTGATTCCCTACTTACCCAACGAAGGTGGTGCAATAATCGACTGAGCTTGTTGAGCGGCGAGGCGTTTTTAAACGTAAAGTGTATCTTGTTCCTTTACAGCTCAGAAGAAAATGAAGCAAGCCGGCGAATGAAGACGGAATTCCTTGTTCAGCTCGACGGTGCTGGCACTAAAGCCAAGGACGTCATACTCGTCGTCGGTGAGTTCATACTCGATGTATCCTCTGATGGCTACCGTTACTGAAACGTATTGTGATGAACTAGGTGCAACAAATCGACCTCAGGAGCTTGATGAAGCCGCTCGACGTCGCTTCGTCAAACGCCTTTACATCCCTCTCCCGTCGTTTGAGGCACGAATGGATTTGATGAACCGATTGCTCAAAGACAACCGGCATGATCTATCCGAAGAAGATCTCAAATCTGTCGCACTCAAAACGGCAGGATATTCTGGCGCGGATGTCCGAGCTTTATGCACAGAGGCTGCGATGGGCCCAATCAGAAGCTGCATGGATATCCAAACAATGGATGCTAACTCTGTACGTCCGATCAGCGTTGCAGATTTCGAAGATGCCTTGCGAGGGGTACGTGGCTCTGTAGGTTACTCAACCGCCTCAAACCGGTGAGTTTATCATGTATCTTTTGTCGATGCAGGTCCGATCAAGCGTGGGGGCGAAGGATCTCGACTTTTACAAGGCTTGGAATGACGAGTTCGGCAGCTTCGCGTTCGTCGGTCATGAGGGCTAGCCACAGACTCACTACGGCAAAAATGGGAGTATTTTATCGACACATCGCTATTGTAATTGTTTACTGCTGTGAGTTCCTTCGTTGGATCTGTTGCGTGAGTTGATTTTCTTGAGTGCTTGGCTTATTGCAACACTCGGAAGGGTGGTGAAGACAGACGTCAAGTCGTAGATTATAAATAGTGATTGAGCGTGGACTGGGGCCGCACGCGTGATCGTGCCAGCTCCTCAGAAGTCAGGGTCGTCTAGCGGCATCGTCAGACGTCGGCGCTTCGAAGGTGGTGCACCATCGTCAGACGAAGGCCGGGTACTCGCCTTTAGAATTGTCAGTGCGAGCGACGGGCAGCGCTCCAACTCTTCGCGAAAGTTCTCGTCCTCGACCACGTCTGACATGTGTGCAGTGAAGAAGCTCAGGCAGAAATCCTTCAGGTACGGGGCGTTATAGTTTCTTGCAGCACACAGGAATTGGCCAACGTTGGTGGTACTCAACACGTCACGCGCGGCGATCTCACACAGTTGCTTCAACGGTTGAAGAAGATACTGGTCGGACAGCGTGATCAAGTCGATCAATTGCTACAAAACACACAGCAGCACATAAGCCACACACTCGGCCACTGACTACTTGTCCACGCACCGGTGCTGTGAGCTTGGCCAAATCCGACACGCTGTTCGTATAGATAAATTCAAGCATCTTGGCGACCATGTCGACCGAATGGTCGGGGATACAGACAATGCCGTCCTCGCTCTCGCGCATCGCACCAGGGCGGAACATGGCATAGAAGATCTCGCAACGCGCAGTGAGAATAACGCGGTGCGCCCGAAGCACCTGCTTCGCTGGGCCAACGTGGAACGTCACGTCTGTGCCCTCCCCTCGCTGTCAAATACGGTCGTCCGTGCAGATTCAGCATTCTCGGCAGGAGAGCCATCGCAAACCAAAGTGTGTCGTGCCTTACCTCGAGAAGCTGACGCATATCGTTGAAAAACGAATCGTGGGTGATGACGGGCATGGTCACAATCGTCGGCGTACTGCGGCGACGCACGAGGATGATGTCGTTCTACAATATCCACACCATCAGCGGTCCCATCTCGCAGCACAAATGCGCCGGCCCAACCGCCACGCGTACTTTCTGGAGGTGAACCGACTCGGGCGAGTCTTCGGGGTCGAGGCGGCTCTGCTCAACGACACACAAGCGCACACATCTACAGCCTCAGTCCCCACGCGCAGGACGCCACAGCGGTGGCTCGGCGCGTACCGTGAAGAAAAAATCGAGCGACTCGCGGGGCAAGCCGTGGTGCTTGCTGTAGTGGCGGAACAGCGACGAGAAGCGCTGGGTCTTCTGCATGAGGCACGAGTACATGTTGTTCGCGGCCACGCGCACGATCGAGCGCTCGGTGCCCGAGAGGATCAGGTCCTCGGCGGCCTACACAGCGATCCCGCATCATCAGCACCCGCCCATCCGTCCTTTCTCCGCCAACAACTCAGCGTACTTTGACCGTGAATTCGACGTTCTCCGGGCGCACGCTGCGGTTGGCGGCGGCGCTCATCGTTGGCGTTGCGTGGAGCTGCGTCTGTGTATGGGGGAGGAAGGCGCCTGGCGTCGCGCGTAGAGTGGGGAGAGACAGTCGCGAATAACGCCTGCGACGCGAGTTGTGTGGCTTTTTCGTTCGCAGTTCGATCGATCTCACACTCTGGCTTGGCTTGGGGTCCCAAAGGTTTCCAATTTCGTAATTTATTCTGTATATTTCGACAATTCCAGGAACAAGACATGTTGAAAAACCACTTGTTCTGTGGTTTTTTCCAAGAACGCTGTTTGTGACCTCAATCGAAACATCGCTTTTAGAAGGGTATCGAATTTACGTATATCCGTGTTCTTGAACCCTCGTGGGGAGAAGCAACATGGACGAGGTGGAGCTGGTGTGCGCCCTGTATGGCGAAGGAACTGTGTTTCCCGTAAAGATCGCACGTGATGCGAAGGTGAGCGCGCTGCAGAAGGCCGTATTTGCCGACCAACGTCACCACGAGCGCTTCTCGTTTCCGCCAAGCGCATTGACGCTGTACTTGGCCAAGAAGAACGGCGCGTGGCTGAAGGACGACGATAGTGTCGATTCCTTGTTGTCGGGACGGATCGACACCTCGTGGAAGCTCGAGAACAAGGAGTTGTTTGGGGACTTTGAGTTCGGAGACGAAGAGATTCACGTGCTGGTGGAACTCCCAGATGCTGCGGCCGGTGAGAAATCGGTGGCAGCGAAAATGGAAACAAAAATCGACGAGTTGCACAAGCAAGTTGTGCAGACCAAGCGCAAGCGATACGTCCATTCGGAAATGGACTCGAGCAAAGGCAGGGAACTTCTGGAAGACTTGAACATTTTCGTAGAACCTGTACGGACAATTCCATTTGCAGCTAGAGCGCACACTGCGACTGCGGAATTCAATTGGGAAAGCATGCGCGATGAACGTGGCCAAAGCATTACACTTACTGAGCTTACTGAGGAGCAGCAACGAAAACGATATCGCACATACGTCGAAGAAAATATTGGAGTTGTGCTCGCCGAGAAGAAGCTTTGCGTGATTGGCGTGGAAGAAGGACAGGACATTCTCGCTGTTCTAGTTTCTGGTCGCAATATCGAGCTCGCTAGACGTACGGATCTGCTCGTACTGAGTGATCTCGTAAAGGAGGACCCTTTCGATTTGCAGTTCTTGCCTGGAGTGAAGATGCTGATCGAAGTGAAGAGAACACTAAAATCAGGCTCCGTCTTCCAGGCGCTGTCAGAGCTGATCGCTCTGGATCTGCTTGCTAAAGACCCAGTGATTGCGCTTCTCACCGACTTAACTGGCAATTGGCATTTCTTCTGGGTCTCGGAGATGTGCGGTGCCCACGCCACCATCAAGAAAGCGACGATCATGAAATCAGGAGAAGCTTTTCACGTGATTAGAACGCTACTCACGCAGCCTCCTAGCGCTGGTGATGCAGAGCTTCGTCTTCCGTGCTTACAAGAACCCATAAAGCGACGCAAGCTGGCGAAGATTTTGCCGACAATCAGCGAAGGGGGTGGAAGCAGCGGCGTACGTGCCGCTATCGAAAGATACTATGATATCGCAAGCGTGCTGGGTCCTGACATTGACATGGCGCGTGCTGAGGCTAACCGAATCGCTCGAACTGTTCCCGTTTTTAGTTGTTACACCTGAATTCTACTACATCATCAATGATTATATCAAATCGTGCTCCACTCTAGCATACTCCAGCAGACGGGTGTAATCTGTATGCACATCGCCCGCTCTTCTTTCGCATGTAAAAGCATCGAGAGTACACCGAGACAGTGTTAGAGACCGCGACGATATTCCACTTGTATGGACTCGCGTGGGTCACACCGGCGGCGCTAGGGATGTCCGGTATATCGTAGATCTCTAATTCACCGGTTTCGTTGATGTCAGCGGTCGCGTCGATTGGAACACAGACTCGTGTCCACATTGGCCAGCTTGGAGCCGACGTCGTGGAAGACGGAGAAATTGGTGGCGGAGGTGGCTTGAGGCGGTGCGAGGTCGTGGGTTTCAACAAACTCGATCGCGCGCGACCAGAGCACCGCCTGCACGTTGTAGCTTGCGACGACCTGAGCGACGACGCGCGTGTTGGTGGTATGCTTGACAACAACATAGGCTGGCATTGGCGTGTAGAAAAAGGAGAACTGAAAGTGGTGTTTGGTGTTGGCGGAAACTGTTGGAACGAACGATCGCATAGCAGAAGGCGTTCTTGGCGTACACGCCGCCTGGTCAGACACGGAGTCGAGTGGCCTTGGCAAAGCGAAATAGGAATCCATCTTGTAGGAATCGTAATCGTTTGGATGGGCAAGTTGCCATGCTGAAGAGAGAGGATAGAGATCCAGGATGTGGGCGATGGCAGCGTGGAGTGTACCCATGTTGTGGAGAGTGAGTAACGTCCACGTACCCCGGGTACGAGTTACGCTCTTCAAGACCTCCCCAACAATAGTAGATTCCGTCAGTGATGTGCTCCACATCAAAGATTCTCCCATATCTGTCTGTCTCATGTCCTCACGTCAACTCGCTCCACAGACATCTCAGCCAAATGCATGAACGGGCGTGGAGATAGCATCCCCACAAGCACCCCTTTGTGCTCTTCGTCATGCCCGAGAACAACGGGCGTCCCCATCGTCCGCGAAACGCCCGAGGGATACGGCACTCAAAGCCGTAGCGGCGCTGCCGCAATGTCCACCTCGGTGCTCATGACGGCCCAAAATGCCCGTGAGGACCCCTGCCTCAGCATCTGGCTCTCCAGC
>JAADVT010000575.1:0-20581 GCA_023335895.1 Pythium rishiriense
GTCCCTCAACGAGCTTGTAGTCGATCGGGTTGAGTGCCACGCTGAGCACTTGGATACGCACGTGGCTCGGCGACGGCAGCGGCTCGGTCGCGACGTCCTTGAGCTGCAGCACGTCTTCGATCTTGCCGTACGCCTCGTAGACGGCGGCCTTGTAGGAGGACGGGATAACAGTGGTAGCGGCATAGACAGTGGGGGTCATGGTAACTTGGGTTGGCTTTGCAGGTCTTGTTGGCTGGATGGCTGTTGCGGCAGCCTTGTGGTTGTTGGGTCTTGTTGCTAAATGAGCAAATTGGAGGATGGATAGAGCGCTTCCGGAGACCCACGCCACCAAGTCGAGGAGGTCTATCCAGGTTGGGATGTGGTCGTGTTTCCCTTCTTCGGAGCCACTTTAGCGACAACACTAGTGCGGATGATGCGACTCCGTCATCGGAGCGCGATTTGCTGGCTCATGTCCAAGCTGGGAGAGCGACAACATCACAGCTGATTACGACCGAGTGTGTACCCATGTTCATTTCCAGAGTGATGGTCAAATGAGTTCATGACATCTAAGTCACTCATTCGGAACTCGTAGACGTTCTTCTCTCGAGGGGGCACAAAGTCCCTTCAGCATCAATCGCCCGCATCAACGTGGCAACCGCTCCGACACCATGGCGCCCCCGACCGCCGCGCCCGCGGCGCCGTCCTCCGCCTCTCCACCGTCCTCGAGCGTACTGGGCCGCGCGCTTCGAGGCGGCTCGTACCTGTTCCTCCAAAAGATCGCCACGTTCGCGATCAACTCGTTCATCCTGCGGCGCCTCCACCTGAGCGTCACGGGCGCCGTGACCGTGCAGTTCGAGCTCGCGCTCGCGACCGTGTTCCTCTTCCGCGACAGCTTCCGGCTGGCGTTTCTGCGCATGCCAGCGCTCGTGGACGTCGCGGCATCGTCGGCCCCCGCGCCCACCGCGACTCGCAGGCAGCAGCAACTCGTGAACGTCGCGTGGATCTCGACGCTCGTGAGCTGGGTGCTCGGCGCCGGGATTATGGCAACCATGGCCGCGCGCGGCACCGAAGTGGTCGACCACACGCAAAAAGGGCTCGAAGGATACTCGCGCGTGCTCGCCATGTACTGCGCCGCCGCGATGATCGAGGGCACGGCCGAGCCCATGTACTTGCTCGCGCACAGCTCGGTGCTCGTCGGCTGGCAGGTGTCGGCCCAAGGCATGGCGTTTCTCGTGCGCGCGCTCGTCCAGTACACCGGTATTTTTGTGCTTCAACTGGACGGACTGCTGTGCTACGGACTGGCTGAGTTGGCGTACGCGACGACGCTGCTGGTCGTGTTCTTGTGGTTTTTCTACTGGAAGCTGCGAGACAACAAGAGGACCCATGCCAATGCGCTCCAGAGTTTGGTGGAGCTGCTGCCACGACGTATTGGCGGTTCTAGCGTCGACACGAAGACAGATCCAGTATTCTTCGATACGGAACTGCTGTCAATCCTGACGCCACTGAGCGTCCAGAGTGTGGTCAAGTATCTCCTGACAGAAGGCGACAAGTGGGTGCTTTCACTGTTTACTACTCTCCAGCAAATGGGCGTCTACGGCATCGTGTTCCATTTGGGCTCGCTCGTGCCCCGGATTGTGTTCTTCCCGCTTGAAGAAGCCACCAAGACTGTGATTAGCAAAATGAATGGCACGTCTAGCGAAGAAGTCGCACAGGCGAAGCGGTTCGTACTCGTGCTGCTCAAGCTCATGCATCTCATCGGATTGGTCTTCATCTGCTTCGGAGTGAACTACGCGTACACGCTCATCATGCTTCTCTACGGCGTCGAGAAGGCGCGAGGTGGAGTTGGCGCGTCTCTCGCTGCCTACTGTTTGTACATTCCGTTTCTCGGATTGAACGGTATTTGCGAAGCATTTGTCCATGCGGTCGGAGATAAGCAACAGCTCATGCGTCTAAATCAGCTCATGGGGGTCTTCTTCGTGATTTACGCGGCCAGTGCGATGTTCTTCATGTGGGAGCTCGAGTTGGGAACCATTGGCATCATCCTCGCCAATTGCGTCAACATGAGCTGTCGCATTCTGTACTGCATGACATTCATTGCAAAGTATTTCGCAGCGCACTCGACTCCTGCCTCAAATGGGAACACTTCTTCATTGTCAGCTTTGTTGGGCTTTTGGCGCGCGGCGCTCCCGGATCGACTCGTCATCATCGCGTTCGGAGTGTCTTTCTTAGTCTGCGCTGGATCCCAGAGAGTGATGTTGGTAAGCGATGCCTGGATTCGCCACGGTGCCCATGTTATCGTTGGGGGCATCTGCTTTGCTGTTGTGCTGGTTGTATTGTACATCCGAGAGCGTAAGTTGGTTCTTGAGGAACTTCGAAGACTGCGGGGTGGTGCGAAGACGCTGAATCCGCCTGCGGAAAAGAAATCCCAATAGGGCCAAGTTGAAGTAGATCCAAAATCGCTACACATGTGTGTGCGTAACTGGATACGAGAAAAGTAACGAAAAGAAAATCATATTCTGAACCATTCCCAGTAGCACATCTTCACGTTTCGCTTGTACAATTGGAATTTTCTTGGTGCCACGCTTGAGCACAAACTCGAATCGACCTTTCAGGAGCACATTTCTTTCAACCAAGCAAGTAAGCGGACACCTCCGAGCAGACGACTGACTGTCTCAAAGATCGGAGCGATAAAAACAATCTCTTGGCCTCGTCCCTATCGGAGACTTGTCCATAGAGTCCCTGCAAATCACGAATGCGAGCGAGTAGTAGCTCGTTTGCAGCATCTGGAACATCGCTTGGTGGGAGTTCGTATGATTCGTCGAAGTCGTAAATCTTTTGGAGTCGCGTAGTCCACAGACTAGTCGATATCGTGATGTCTCCGTTTTTGTTTGTGTTCTTGGCGTCTTCAGTCGTCGTCATCTCGCGGTTCCCGTCTTGGTACTTCTCACGAGCCAGTGCATTGATCGCAACCCATCGTTTGAAACGCTCAAGGTTAGTTGGTACTTGCGTCGGGAGTTCTACCAAGACGTGGATCACTTTTTTCTCCGAGCGGGGATTCCCCCAAGTACTCCTCCTTCCTCAGCTTCCTCGTCAACCGCATTATCTCATACTCCTTGTCGATCTCGTCTCGCAATTGTAGTGGTCCTTCAGCCACGCGCCGTTCATCTTCGCAAAGTACAGCGTGACACGACTTGGCAGAACAGAGTGCTGTTCTGCGCTCGAGATGCCAGTGACAGCCCTCTGTAGTGCGCTCACTTTCGCAGTGACGTCAATCTCGATGGAGAACACAGTTCCTTCGCCCAACACACCGCATCACACATTCATGTTTCCCCTCACACTGACAGCAGATTGGATACCCTCCTCAAGCCGATGACTGACGCCATTTGTGTGTGCTTCGCCTTGGGTCTCCGAACGGTCACCGCAACGGCAACCGCCAATCTGGGCCTCCGACCATGACGAGAAGAGCTGGCAACCCACTTGCACTCGATGTTGCGCCCGTCACCGACCACGAACCCGCACGGAGCCAAGACAATGCGCTGCGCGATGTGCTTCGCCGGATTCCAGTGCTGGCTCCGTGGACAAATCATGTCGCCCACGAGCCTGCTTTCTCCCACGAAATGAATGCGTACGTGTGCACCATTCCTCATTACAAACAAACCCGAATGGATCTGACAGTCGTCTGCTTTCGATTCATAATAGAGAGCTCGCAGCTCGCGTTCAGGATCTCATATTTGAGGAACTGGAGCGGTGCTACGTGAGACTGAAGAAACACCAAGACGAAAGCGACACCGCCGGTATCATTGACAGACGCGCGACGCAAACACTGCTTGAGAGCCGCTTGGTGGTTGAAGCCAAGCGGAAGATTGACGTCAACCGGATCAGCCATGATGTATGTATGTGAGTTTGCCGGATACTGGGTTGGTTTCCTCACGCCCTAATATTACTTACGTGTGCGCACCACGTAGATGAAGACAGCGATGAAGACAGCCATCGCCATGGTGAACTCGCCAGGCTTCACATCAAGGCACCCCCATTCACCGGGAAAGGCAGCGCGTCCTTTAAGTCTCGTTGGTCAGCTCATGAATGAAAAAGAAGCTGAAAAGGCCGCTGCAGCATCAGCCGCTGCAGAAGCCACAGTCGACACTAAATACCAACGACGAAACGCCAGAAAAGTGGACGGCTCAACTGAACATCCCACGGAAGAGATAGAGCCACAGCGGGGCCCACTCTTTGTTGATTTTCCCGCATCCCCTCCAAAACTCAGCGACCTCATTGCGCAGGCCGACGCGGATTTGACGACTGAGGATTTGGACAACCAGGTCACGAACTTTCGCCAACGGCCCGTGTCATCCAGCGCAGTGAATGATGCTGGGAGCCCTGTGCATCGGCGTGATGCGCGCCCTGATCGAGTTCGGTACATCATGTCGACACGCATGGGGGCGCTCCCTCCGACGAAAAACATTCTGGAGGAATACCCCATCCCGAAGGAGATCCTAGATGCGCTCGAGACCCACCGTCATTACCACATCGATGAGTCCTCGCTCATGTCTTCCTTTGACTCGGTCAAGGCTGGAAGCACGGGCGATTGGGATTGCTACTTCCGTCGATCCGTGCCGCTCGAACGGAAGCCCGTCTCATTTGTGCTGTCGTCTTTGGAGATTGCAAACGAGCGTCCCGTGCCGCCGCCGAGTGATATTTTCCAACATCACCTCATCGAATCAGCCACGAATGAAGACATCATGCTCACTCAAGTCCAACAGTTATACGACCACACACATGAATCGTATCGCGACTTCCGAGCAAGCCTCCACCGCCATCTCGACCTGCCGTATCTTGTCGACCTTTCTTTGCGCAGCTCGCTCAATAGCACCAGCTACTTTTTGGAAGAGGAGCTTGTCAGCACTGAACCGAATGTTCAAATTCCTGAGCGATTGTATCGCAAAGCTCATTCACTCGTCTCCAAGTGGCGGCTCGCGAAGAAAGGAGCAGCAGGAAGGATGACCACGCGACGCGGAGCTATTGCCCTGCAAGTGAAAGTCGAGTTATCGAAGGCACAACGTAACGAAATGCTCACAAAAATTTGCCATTTCACGCCAAACGAAGTGCAGCTCATGGATCTATGGCACAGCTACGACGCGGACGCCGACGAGACCACACCGTTCGATCCGATCCCAATGCGACCTGACTTGAGCAGTCGATTCGATGTCGTCTGGAAGGATCTGTCGATGCCAGCGAAGGAGAGACTGGATCTGGCCATCAAGTACAGCTCGTTGGACAACTCATCCCGGCTTCCAGACGCTGTGGCTTTGTGGGAGGTCGCAGCGGCGCTGATCAAAGAGCGCGAGGAGCTGCTGCGGCTCATGCGAAATGCCATCGCGACACCCAAAAAGACCGTGACCATGATCTCGGAGGAGATGGGCTTGCTGCAAGATCTTGCGCTCACCACGACGCACGTGAAGGAGGCGCTGCTGCTCACGTACATAGAGGTCGGAGACTTCGTGACCCTCGGAGGCAACTTCTACCTTATCAAGATGGAGCACGAAGCGGCGGAGCTGCAGCAGGCCATCGTCGAGAGTATGGAGGCGGCGAGGCGGAGACCCACGCCGGAAGAGGACGTACTCGCAGGTTTGAGCGCCTTTATGGGCACAACCGCAGCAGGTAGCCACACCGGAGACCGCGACACAACACATCGAGATACGTGGGTGTGACAGAAACACAGACGAGGGTCGATGGTCAGCGAAATTATTATCGTTACATACTTGGAGAGATTGCTTGCGGTCGTGTGGGCGAGAGCATCTAATGGTCGTAGTCTTCAGTTGCTTTACTCTTCTTGCTCTTCTTTTCCTTCTTGCTCTTTTTCTCTTTTTTGCTCTTCTTGGCTTTCTTCTTGTCTGCCTCGTCTTCGGCGTCGGCATCCGCACTGCTAGTCGAGGCACTAGCAGACGATGGCTCCAGCTTGAACTTGCCCTTCTGGAGCAGCTCGTCGCGCTTCAACTTGCCGTTACACGACCCGTACGCTCGACGGCCAAACAGCTTGCCACCCGTCGCTGCGAACAGCTCTTCATCGGTGGGCACACGAAACTTCTTGGTGGCGGAGCCTTCGTCCGAGGACGACGCGTCGTCGTCGCGCGCGCGCTTCTTGCTCTTTTTGCTCTTTTTCTTACTGTCTTTCTTGCTCTTCTTCTTGCTCGTGGCGCCATCGTCGTCGTCGTCCGAGTCCATCGCGATCTTGATCTTGTCCGCGAGCTTGTCGTAGGCGTTGTACCACCACTGGTTCTGCTGCTCCTCGACCTTGAGCGTCTCGACGCCGATGCCCATCGACTCTTCGCGCTTCTTGACGCGCACGTACGTGGCCATGCCCTGTTCCTCCTTGCCCAGGCCTTTGCCCTCGCTCCAGCCCATTTTCTCCATGTGGCGCCGCGCAAACGCCGACATGGCGCCGGCCGCGCTTTCGTTGACCATGGCGCCGAGCTTCGCCATGTACTTCTTGCCCACGAGCGGCACCGCCGGCCCCGTGGTGTCGTCCGCCATCGTCATGTTCTCTTTTTTTCGCGCTGCTCCGAGAATGGTGGAAAGCCACTGGCCATCACTTCCCCCCAGGATCCTGATTGGACCGAATCACCAACCACTGTAGAAGCCGTCAAAAACCACACCGCAAAAGTACCCGAGCATTTATTCTCTATATTTCGGTAATTTTCACTCGGAAAATTTGGAAATGTATTCCTCGTCCAGCTTCAAAAAGCGCGCGCCAAAACAGCCAACTCTTCCGTCAGAGAGGAAAGGAAAGCACGACGCCCCATGGCCCCGGCGACGGCCCACGCACCGCTGTTCGGCGTGCCGCTGGACCGCGAGCTCTCGCGCGCCGGTTCCGTGCGCAAATGGACGGCGACGACTCGCCAGGGCACGCTCAGCGCCGTGCGCACGGCCCCCGCGCGGCTGCGGCTCGTCCGCCACGACGCCCCCGACGACCCCCCCGACGAGATCGCGCTCGCGAGCGCCATTGCGGACTTTGCGTTCAGCCGGTGTGGCGCGTTCCTCGCGGTCGCGGACGCCGGCGGTGAGCTCCACCTGTTCAAGAGCGACGGCGCGCGCGAACTGTTTGCGTACCCGATCGTGGCGCCGAGCGCGGCCACGAGCGACAGCATCCAGGCCGTGGCGTTCGCGGAGCGCGCGGGCGCGTGGCGCGGCCCCGCAGAGGACCTGCTCGTGCTCACGCGAGCGGGCGTGCTCATCCGGCTCGGAAACCTCGACCTCGCCGAGATCGAGCGCACGCTCGCGCGAGAGGCGTCCCATACGGCCGCGCTGCGAGTGATCCTGGCCTCCATCCACTTGCAACGCGCCAGCGTCGGACGATTACGAGAACAAGCCGAGTCTGTCCTATTGGTGCGTTCCGGAAAAAAAACAAGGACCGCTCTCGACGATGCACACTCACGCTGTTTGTGGCTGGTAGGGACGCCGGTATTCGTCGTCGTTGTTTGTGACCATCGCAAACCACGACGACGCTCTACGTGTGTGGCGTATTGACACACGTGAATGGCAAGCAGAGACGTCGATTACACAGCTTGCAGCGTTTGGAGACTTGTGTGGCGGCACTGCCGTGCTTGATGCCCAATTCTGCCTCAGCGATCGCTGTCTCGCAGTTTTGTCGGCGAGCGGTTATCTTTCTTGGTACGGACTTGGCATACGATTTGTTCGGCATATCAGTCGTCTGATGGACCTGCGTGTGTTTCTAGGTGGGATTGGCGTGGTTTGATCTTGCTTGATGAGATGAAAGTCGGTGGTATCAAATCGTTTGCGGCATTCGACAGTCGAGCTCTCAAGCAATTGAACAACGCTCCGGGATCGTCATGCACGGTCGCGTTGAACTATGAGCTGGGAACAGGGACGACTGATTCAACCATCCAGTTTTTTCAGGCGGACTACTTGTCATCTATTCGGTCTTTTGAGAACGCGACGTCACTGTCCGCGCCGTATGTATCGTCTGCGAGAATCCTCACCATGTCAGCTAACAGCGTCGCGGCACAACTTCCACGCCTCTTCGTGATATGCGTGGGTGAAGACAGCATCAAGGCGCTCGCTGTAGACCTTCGCAGTCTCGATGATGACGATGACAACGGCCAAACTGAAGCAATATCCGACAATCTCAATGGTTTTACTGTTGGTGTTCGCTGCAATCAAGAACTTCGTGCCCTCAGCGTGTCGTCTTTCCAAGATCATCAGTCAGTGCTTGACTTCGAGGAGAACTTGAAAGCGTGGCTTAGTGCCATTGGTCAGGAACTTGATGATTCGCGGCTCATAATTGAGAGCTTGGTCGATTTCTCAAAGCGACTTCGTCAAGCTCAAGCATCACCAGACAAACTTCCACAGATGTTGGTACCGCGGCTACCAGAATGGTTGAATCAGATCGCAGCTGTGTCTTATCGATGGACGACATTTACTCTGTTGCTATCGAGTGTCACAGCTTCCAGCAGTACTCCACAGTCACTATCACAACGATGGCGAGAGTTTGGTCGAGCCAACTTGCTTGATGTCATGTGCAACTATATCGAGCGTGGAATGATGAGATCTGCGAGTCTCCTGTGGCAGAGACATACTCACGCCAACGCTCTAGAACATATCGAGAGAGTACTTGCCTCAGTGCCCCAAGATCTTCCATACAGTGCGTACGAAAACTGGCTGCGCAATGATGTTGTGCCTGGGATAGTGACATTTGTGGAGCGCCGAACAAGTCCCGTATCGCTGAGTGCGGCTGAGATCGTGGAGAAGTTCGGATCTTGGGTAGTCAAGAGGATCATGCTGTTCGCAGAGAGGGATGACGTTGATACTGCTCTCAAGTTGTGCCATTTGCTGAAGCCAAGCTCTGAAAGCGATCCAGGTTACCAGCCAACAGATACTAGCTTGCGATGGGTCTCTTTAAGACTTTTGGCGCATTCAGCACAGGCATCCTCCGGGAAGGCAACTCAAGAGAATTCATTGCAGTGCATTGACCGCCTCTCAGAGAAGCTTGATCACATGAAGTATCTGGAAGCCCACCACGGCTTCAAAATCTCGTTAGATGTATTCATTCAGGTAAGCTAAGCGCTCTGCTCGGTAGTCAGTCGAATCGTTCCTGACAAGACTCTTTTGATTCCCAGGAAACCCCAGTCACAATCGCGATGAGCATGCTAGACCGTTGCACTTCGGCTGAAATGGTGTCGACGGAGATTGAACAGCATGTTGCACCATACCTGCGCTACTGCAGTCAAGGATTGGATGAGGTCCTTGTTGAATACGTAACGGAAGCAATCGAGTCAGCTCCAACAACTGCAAGTACCTCTGAGCAAACGAGACTGATTTCGATCATTGAAGAGGTTGTTGACGTCGAACAACGGACTACCGCGACGCTCGCTTTCTTTGGATCCTTGTTACCACCATTTGCGCCTCATGTAAAGCAATTCACTCGATCGTGTTTGAGATGGGATACGCGCCAAATCGATGCGCTTCAAGAGAACGTCCGCCTTATGGAGATTCAAGACATGCTCACCGGATACGGCGTGGCGCGCTTTCAAGTTGGTGATGCCCGTGGTGGGTCAAGGATAGTTTCCCATATTCTTGCACAGGTTACTCGTGAGTCGGCCTTTTCTGATGCGCTCCAACTTGTCCGCGCCTACAGTCATCTGAGTGAAGAGCGCGCTGCTCTCGAGTATTTTGAAAACATGTTCACGATTGGATCGTCGATCACAGGTGTCGCGAACGAACTCTTGGCTTCACGCCGATCGATACTGATGAAGTCTGCGATCGCTCATTTGAAAGCAATTCTAGTCCCAGCTGGAACGTCGTGGAAAATTGTTTCCGTGTTGCACGAAGCTGTAGCACTTGGGCTATATCTACTTGAAACGAAGGAAGTGGAGGGTGAGACCAAAAATTCCAGATCTGTTCGAGCTCAACCAACTGCAGCTCTCTCCGACGATCTCTTCCTGAGCATTTTTGAGTCCACTACAGAACTTTTTCTGTCGGAGTTGAACAACATCGAGCTTCTCAGCACCGATGACAAGTGGGGCTGCGACAATATTGAATACGTCGATTGCCTCAATGACAAGCTTCTACTCGACATCCAGCGCATACGAAGAATGCATAGCGAGTGGGGGATCCTAGTGTCTGTGAAAACAATACGCAACCCGGATCGAATATCGGAACGAGTTCGAGCTTTCATTCAACCAGACGCGATGTTTTCAACCTCCAAAATAGTTCGCGATGGCGCGAAATCTGTGACCTCTGTACACGGCGGGAAAGGAAAAAAACGTGCTCTAGGAATGCCTATGACGAATGATGTGGAGGGAGGAACCAAGAAAGCCAAAATCTCGGCATCAGTGGGAGTTTCACTTCAGCAAACCGATG
Organism: Pythium rishiriense; assembly: GCA_023335895.1. Lineage (NCBI taxonomy): Eukaryota > Oomycota > Peronosporomycetes > Pythiales > Pythiaceae > Pythium > Pythium rishiriense. The sequence continues at coordinate 10,357 of JAADVT010000575.1, forward strand.
ATCAGCAAGACGATCGTCAGACAAGGCTTGCTTTCGATGTGCACCGATACGCAACTCAGATGGGGATGACTGGTGATGAGTTCCATTCTCTCGTTGCTCAAGAGGCTGCGAGACACGGTGATATCCTCAGAGCCGTCCAATACTCGCGTGACTTGTTTTCTCGACGCCGCGGTGTCTCAGCAGTTGTGAAGAGAGGTGAAACAGGATGGGATGCGTCTGAAACAAATATGTCGGGGCTCGCGCTTAAGAACATTTCTTTATCGATTTCGAAGTATACGGCCATGCATACGGAAGAGATATACAATCTGGCGGCACAAGGTAATGGACACGATCGGAAGACGCTTACGACTGCTGAATTGGCTCGGATGCAGGCTCCTCTCTATTCGCTTGAGCTTCTTCGGTACGCTATATGTGTCTGCGACTCGTCAGCTTTTGAAGAAACGCTGTTGCTTCTGAAAAGTGCTACGCTTTTGAACGACATCCTTAAGTTCACTGAACTCGGGAGCGTGAACGGGAACCGGCTCCACAAAGATCAGAGTCTGCAGATCTACGATCGGTGGTTTCGCGAAGACACACTTTGTGTACTCCCCAGTGCTCACATTATGAACCTCGCAACTCGTTTCGCAATTGCTGAGCATCGCCTTTTGATGGCTCACGTTGACAGAGTATCAATTGGCGTGACGGATCTCTCAGTACCGATACCAACTCAAGAGTTCCTGGCGTCTAAGCGATTTGTGTCGTATTTGATTGAGAATAACGCCGACATGTTGAGCCTTCAGGTAATCCTCTCCATGTCGTGGATACCAGAGGATGCTCTTGTAGTCGTCCAGTCCCAGGTCATCAAGCTCATTTCAACCGTGTTCCAGTCACGCAAGATCGACAGTTTTCTTGCGCTTGGACTCATGCTTACAATGGATCAACGAGACGCTTTCAACGCGTTTCGACGACAGATTTCGAGAGAAAATGTGGCAAAAGATTTCAATCGATTTCAGCAGCTTGCCAAGATTGGGTCCGATTCCGCGCGTGCATGGCAGCAGATCGCTTTTCTCAACCAGTGTGTCGAACTCGAAGGTAACGCACGCTGGTGGCACTTTCTGAACCTCTTGGAAATTGAGTGTGACCACAAGTCTTTCCAGAGTGAGCATCGCGACTTGAACTATATCCGTAGCTTGGTACCGACGCTTTTGGCGAAGACCAGTTTTGACTACTACACGATCCTGGAGTTTACTCGGCACTACCAGATTGACGATAGCTTTCCTGCACTTGTTTACGTGGAAGCATTGCTCACGAATCCTGCGGCAACTGCGAAGAGCGTGGAGTATCAAGACAGGATTGTCGGTGTACTAGAAGATATTCACGAACAGCGCCTTGTATCCCTGCTTCTCAAGACACTACCGAAAGTTCCGGGCACAGACTATGAACGCCTGCTATTCATGTTCCAGCTCTTGTTAGAACACACATCGTATGAGGACAAAGACGAGGTCGAACGGCGAATTGAAGTGCTTCACGTGTTGAAAGCACTCGCGTCGTCTGGTCGAGGAGTATATTCACATGCAGTTGCCGCTAACAGCAAGCAGTTGGAAAAGGTGTTGGCATGCGACGATGAAACATCGGTTGGCGCGATCGAATGCAGAACTGTGTGTTTCCATGAAATTATGACCAAGCCACGCGAAGTTCTCTCGAAAATCCTGACAACTCACAATTTCGCGATTCTGTCCAATTTAGACTATCCTCTCCGCCTAGAGTCTGACGAGATGCTCATGCTGCTGTTGAAAAATGTCGTGGCCAAGCATAGCGTAGACGTGGCTCAGAAACGGACTGATTCCGTCTCAGCACTGTCAGGCTCGGAGTTGGAGCGGCTGTTCGGTATTTTATCCAGCTTAAAAGCTGTGGAGAGCAAGATCACAGCCGGAGAATGGCTGGCTGAGCATTTGCCAGTGTCCAGTCACAAGCTGAGAGCACTTGAATTTGCTCTTGGGGCTGCGTCTGCATCGTCAACGGAAGGATCCACGTCACATCGAAAGTCGATATCTGGCAACACAACTTTCCTTGGTGTAGAAGCGTCTTTGCGACTGGAAGAGAAAGTGCTCCGCACAAAGATTCAACTTGTGTTCGCGGATAGTGTCACCTACCAGGTGATCGATTCTGTGCGTGAAGTGCATTTGCTGAAACTGTTGCCGAAGCAGCCTAAGGAAATGTTTTTCGAGTTGTATCGCTCTACCACGAAGGTGGCGTCCGGCGCATCTGAAAGCCACAACACGATTCACAAGATCGCTGATCGCGTGGCTAAGGTGTTGAATCTTCAACCAAACGAACTACGCTGTGATCTGATCCGTGAACTACTTGTGAAGGATGCGGTTTACGTTACGCAACACATGAAGGGAGACTCTCCTACGGGATCGAAGAATTCCTCACAAGAGGTAGTCTTTTTACCCCTTGAGCAAGAACGTCGAGATGATCGAGACGAAGAGCTGATCAATATGATTTCATCAATCGCCACGTATATCGCCCAGCATTCTAATGCCAGCAACGGAGGCGACGCTATCTCCCTCGTCCAGTATTTAGTCAAGTTGGCTCGTGACACCAAACCTCGAGCAGGAGTGACATTCCGCGCCAAATTACGTGCTGCTCGTGTTGTCCTCCACCTCGCCCAATCCCACCCTTCAGTTGTCGTTGCCGCTGTGGACGAAAAAATGAAGCTCGCCGCTTTCGATGTTGTCATCAAGGAGCTTGTGGACTACATTCGTCATTGCAAGCACATGATTGTATTTGAAGAGAACCGCGTCCCATACGATATCGGATTTGTGATGCGCGCAAAGAAGGAGGCACTCGTGCGGAGCTTATTGCGACAGCATTCCGGTCGGGAAGAATGGGTTCTACGGTGTGTGGCAAGCTTGATGGTCGACTTTGATGTTCAAGCACCTGATCTATGGGAATTCGTACTGACCACGATGAAGGAGCTTAAGATGTTTCGATCACTTTCTCGAGTCCTGAATGGCTTGTGCCAGCATGCATTTGTGCGCAGTATAAACGGGGCGAGCGAGATATGGGAAGCGGCACTTGTATCACCGTTGGTATATTTACAGTCAATGTCTCAACGAACGGGAGGAGAGGTGATGGATGTCGACGGTGCTAATGAGATGGCACAAGGCAAGACCTCGGATAGCAATTTCGCCGGCGTTCCTCTTTATCGTATCCGATTTGAGTTGGAACTGATGGTTGGAATGCTCCAAAAATGCCCATTCCTCGATCAGATCGACGTTGCGTCGTTTGTTGTTCGCCTTCGCGACATCTCTATCAGCAACGTCAATTCGACCCTATCAGGAATTGATTTGTTCACCTATGCAGTGCGATGCACAATGGTGATCCCAAGACCAAGCGCTCGTCTAGAGGCCCTCCACAGGATTATCCAATCTGGAGCCTATATGCAGGTTCTGAATCAAGTTTGTGACCCATCTGTGCTAGTGGAAGAACCCACAGTCACCGAATGGGGTTCACACGGGAACCTTGATGGTGATCACGTGTCGGAACAGCTCGCCATTCTTGAAGCCATTTTCAGTGAAGCCCTGAGGCGGGAAGAGGACGAAAAGTTGCTGGGGACGGCATTCGAACAAGGTTTTTTGGAGTTTCTAGCACTCACAGGCAACATTGACCGCGCCCTTGCTATCATGTAAGTGCTGGAGACATAACTGTGCTTTACTTGTGGGTGCTTTTGTTTAACCCGATTGAGTCCATCTGGCTGTAGGCTGACTGAGAAGCGTCTTGAAGCTGCGTCGACATTGGTTGAGCTCTACTATGAGTCAAACCCGGAGCGGCCTCCTCCAAATTGGTCCATCGTAGAGTCGAGCCGCGGAGACTCAAGCACTACCGGGGGCCGCTGGGCGATCCTTCAACAATATGTGGCAGCGTCGACATCAGACCACCTCACGAAATATCGGCAGATGACGGGATGATCGCTCACGTCTAAAACATAACCCCCAGGCTGTCGTGACGTTTCTACGTATATGCGACGTACAATACTCTAACCTGCACTAGCTTCGCCCAACGTTCGCTCCTCTCTACTGAGGCGTCTCAATGCGCTCGTCGGCAAATAAGATGCGCAGGTACAACCACAGGCCAAAGAGCGCGACGATGTACCCCACCATAAGCATGAGCGACGTCGTCGACATGGGCGCCTCCTCTGAATCGTGGTGGATTCCCGCTTGCACTTGCAGCACACCGCTGGCGTTCATCGTAAAGGTCACGGGATGCTGGAACTCACCGGCCTTGCCGATCTTGACACGGGGAATCGGGAAGTTGAAGTCCGAGATGTGGTCGTTCTCGGTAGCGACTTCGTGCTCGCCTTCGTACACCTGGACGGTGAGTCCACGCTGGCCGTCCTCAAAAGTCTCGAAGTACTTGGTCATGGACACAGGGATACGGCTGTTCTTGGGAAGCAGCACTTCCATCTTGCCATCCGCTTTCTCCAACCCGATGGGTAGTGGGATCACGTCCATCATGAGCACATCTCGGAAGACGCGCTTGTCGAGCCCACTCAGGATAGCGGCCTGGATCGCTGCGCCTTCGCAGACAACTTCGTCTGCATTTACAGACAGACAAAGCTCCTTGTCGTCAAAAAACGCCGAGACCTTGGCGCGCACGATCGGGATCCGCGTGGATCCACCGACCATGATGACTTCGTCGATCTCCTGGACCCCCACGCCAGCTTCCTGCAGCACATCCTGGACGATGTCCAGGCACCGCGACCAGATCGAGCTACAGAGCGACTCGAACTTGGCGCGCGTGAGCACGAGCTGACAGGGATTTTGCTTGCCAAGTACTGGAAGGTCCGTGAGCTCGATGTCGACGGTGTCCTCGCTCGAGAGCGCGACCTTGGCGAGTTCGACGTGGCGCTTGATCCCGATGAGATCGCTCCGCGACAGCGCGGAGCGCGCGACGCGGTGCTGTTTCTGGAGCTGCTCGAGCACGTAGTCCACGAGCAGGTCGTTGATGTCTTCGCCGCCCAAGTTGGTGTCCCCGCCGATGCCGAGCACCTCAAACTTGCCGTCGTGGATCGCGAGTAGCGACACGTCGAGCGTGCCGCCGCCAAAATCAAAGACCACGACGTGCTTTTCGCCCGAGAGGAAGAGCCCGTAGGCCATCGCGGCCGCGGTCGGCTCGTTGAGCAGGCGCACGGCCTTGAACCCGGCCATCTGCGCGCTCAGGATCGTGGCTTTGCGCTGCGAGTCGTTAAAGTAGGCCGGCACGGTGATCACGACGTGGTCGATCCGCTTGTCGGCCCAGTAGTTTTCGGCCGAGGCCTTGAGCTCGCGCAGGATCGCGGCCGAGACTTCCTCGGGCTGCACGAGCACCTCGCGCTCGCCGCCGCGCTGGACTTGCACGGCGGCGTTGCCCTGCCGCGTCGGCGCGATCGAGTGGGTCGCGAACTTGGTCGCGAGCTGCACGGCGCGCGAGTCAAAGCGCTGGCCCATGAGCCGCTTGACGGCGCGGACCGTGTTGCCCGGCGGCTCGTACTCGCGCGCGACCGCGGCGCGGCCCACGAGCACGTCGTGGCCTTCCGGCCGGAAGTGGACGACCGACGGCGTCGTGCGCCCGCGGTCCTCGCGGTTCTTGAGGATCTTGACGTGGTTGCGCTCCACGTGCCACATGCCGACGCCTACACAGAGAATGTGTGGGTGTGTGTGAGTGGAGGGGGAACACAGGGGGGATGGAGTAGGGGCGTCGCGTACATGAGTTGGTCGTGCCCAGATCGATGCCGACGCACAGCGAGCCATCGCGGAAGCGGTCGGCGTCGCTGCCCCAGCTGTCGTACGTGTGCTCGTCCATGATGGGGATTTTTCTGTGTGGGGGAGACCTGTTCCACTCGTGGTATCCATTTTTATCCAATCCAATGTATTTATTTTTTATTTTCAACCAATGAAATAGATTATACTCATTTCCCGCCAAAAGAGCACCATTTCGGAACGAGCCTTATTTTCTTTTTCCCGAGACCGCATCGAGCGACCATGAGCCGCCGTGCGCCGTTCCGGCCGATCCACGAGCACTTCCAGCGCGCCGCGTACGACGCGATCGATCTCACGGACGATCCGCCGACCAAAACGCGGTCGTTCTACGACGACGACGACGACGACGACGCGCCGCTGGCGCTCCCCGTCGCTTGGCGCTCGGACGAGAACCGCGAGCCCAACACGGCGCTCGACCTCGTGCGTGGGTTCCGCGCGGGCGCCTCATCGCCGTCCCACGCGACCAAGAAGCGCGCGCGTGGTGCGGACTTTGCGCCTCTGCTGGACGAGCCACGCGCCCCCAAACGGACGACCGGCGCGCCGTTTCGGCTCGTGGACGCACCCAAGGCGTCGGCCCACCCGTTCTTTGGCTCGTCGGCGCCGGCCGCGAAAGAGACCGACGACCAGATCGCGCGCGCCAACCGGATCGTGTTTGGCAACGCGTCGTTCCGCAAGAACCAGCGCGAGGTCATCGAGTGCACGATGCGCAAGCAGGACTGCTTTGTGCTCATGCCCACGGGCGGCGGCAAGAGTCTCTGCTACCAGGTAGTTTACATTGGCGTCTCTGGAAACGTACCCGTGGCTCATTCTCGGATGTGGTGCGTAGTTGCCGGCCGTGCTTTCGGCGGGCGTGACCATCGTGGTGTCACCGTTGCTGTCGCTGATCCAGGACCAGGTCACGGCGCTGATCCGGAACCCCAAGTACGGCATCCCCGCGGCGTTTTTATCCAGCCAAACGGGCATCACACTCAAGCGCGCCATTACGAACGAACTCAAGCGCAAGCACCCGACGCTCAAGCTGCTGTACGTCACGCCCGAAAAGCTCGCAAACTCACAGGAAATGATGGAGTTGTTGCAGATCCTCCACGAGAATGTACGTGGTGATTACATTCGCGGATATTCCTCACGACGTAGACTGATCTAACGCCCAACTCGTGCTGATGTGAAATCCAGGGGAAGCTCGCTCGCTTTGTGATCGACGAAGCTCATTGTGTGAGCCAGTGGGGCCACGATTTCCGACCAGACTACAGCCGTTTGGGCTTGCTCAAGGCCACTTTCCCAGATGTTCCACTCATGGCACTCACGGCGACGGCACCACCCAAGGTTATCCAGGCCGTGCAACGCTCGCTCAAGATTTCAGAAGCGCCCGTGTTTTCGATGAACTTCAACCGTCCCAACTTGGCGTTTGAAGTGCGCGACAAACCAATGCCCGAGGCCAAGGCACTGGAGGCCCTGCTCACGACAATCCGGACCGAGTTCCGAAATGACGCCGCGGGCATCGTGTACTGCATGACCAAGCAGGAGTGTGAGGATGTGGCCAACTACCTGTTCGACCGAGGCGTGAGTGCCGACTTTTACCACGCTGGGCAGTCCAACACCGACCGTCAACTTGTCCAAGAAGCATGGCAGACCGGCCAACTCAGTGTCGTATGTGCCACGATCGCGTACGGCATGGGGATCAACAAGGCGGACGTGCGCTTTGTGATCCATTATTCGGTCGCCAAGTCGATTGAAGGTTACTACCAGGAGGCGGGTCGCGCTGGCCGAGACGGCAAGCCGTCCAAGTGTATCCTCTTCTACAGCAGCAAGGACGTGTCCAAGATGCGCAGTATCTTGTACCTTCCCTCCAAGGGCATGAACGCCAAGACCCGCGCCGTCCACATCGAGAAGCTGCGCGACATGGCCGAGTACAGCGAGGACGAAACGAGCTGCCGCCGTAAGATGCTGGTCTCGTACTTTGGCCAGACGTTCAACAAGCAGGAGTGTGGCGCGACGTGCGACAACTGCCGGCGCCACCTTCGCGTAAGTGACACGATCCGCGGTGGAGCCGCGCCCTCGTCTTACGGCGCCGTGCGGCGGTCCTAACTATTTGGAATCGTCACGTGGAATCTCCTCATTTTGAATTTTGGTTTCATTTGTCATGTGGGGTACGAGGCGTCGACACTGCCAGCCTTTCTAATCGTTCCACTGCTTCTTACAGGACACACACTTGTAGAATGTCGTGGTAGGCTCATCGGCCGACCGGATCTGGATCTGCATGAAGTACGCCTGCGTGTGCTCACAGTGTGGGCAGCGCGCTGCGATAACCCAAATGCCATTAGCCAACCCCCGCTCTAGGATATCCCTGCGCCTCATTAGGCCGCCACGTACCTTCGGTCTGGTCGACGTTCTCCCAGGCCTCTTCGCCGCCGAGCACGTCGTCGACCTGCTTGCGCTGGAGCGGCACTTTCTTCTCGACCTTGTCGTTGATCTTGAACAGGTACGGGCACGCCTGGCAGAAGAAGCGCATGCCGTCGGCCTGCGTCGACCATTCCATCCCCCCAAACAAGGCGTCAGTCAGTTGTCCGCGTCTCCGCTCAGCCGGCGCGTCATAGGGTACGTACGTCGGGCTCGACGAGCAGGATGTTGCCGCACGACGGACAGAAGTGCATGGCTGGCGAGACGCGGTGGAAGCGGAGAAACGCAGGCGACGGAGCGGCGGTCGCGTCAATGGAGCGACCGGATCACGAATGTCCACGCAAAGAGCCGCATGACTGGCCGCAATGGCGCTGGGGAGGTGGGTCATATGAACATGTGATTGGATGAAAATTGGATTTTAGCGATTGGATTGGCTATAATAGGTCCCAACGGTAACCAACCCAGGCTAATGTCCAGGGTCACAACGAGCGGAGCGCGTCGCCGCCACTGGCGAAGCACTTGACGGTGTTTTCGAGCACTTTGAAAGACGTCGTGGACTTGCCGAAGACGCCATCGAGCCCCTGGCACTGGCGCTGCACGGAGATCTGTGGTAGCACAGGCGTGAGACAAGCCCAAAGGTCGGATCCTATCGAAAGAACTTACCGTGCCATGAACGTCTTTGAAGTAGCCGCTGGGGAGCGGCGCGACAGTGAGAACGACCGTCGAGATCTCTGCGAGTAACGGAGTCTAGGATAAGATAAAGGTTAGGTCCATGCGAGTGATTCAGACTTTTTCCACCCCAAGCATACCACTGCGGGCAGCGACGACGACGACTCGTCGTGCTGAGGGCCGGCGGACTCGGCATCAGAATGCGCGAGCACCACGATGTTGGCGCGGCCTTGTGACTCTAGAGTCAATGCACGACAGCAGCGCAAGAAGTGGGCGAGTTGGCGGTTCCCCCAGAGCCACTTGAAGGCGCTGAGATCATCGATCACGATCGAGACGGGTTGGATCGAGGCGGCCACTTCTTCCCGGATCACCTGCAGCAGCGCAGCAGCAGACAGCGACTCACTTTCCAACGGGTCAAAGCCGTCGACTACGCGCAGGCGCTGCTTGTCGATGCTCGCCTTGAGATTCACGCCCTGTTGGCCGTGTCGCGTCAGACGCCACGATCCAGCACGATCCCAAAACGCGGATACACTAGTACGCACCAGCTTGCGGCCGACGGCGGCGTAGTGGTCCTTCGAGTGGCTCGTGTGCACAAAGCACACGTGGTGCTCTACTCCATGCCGAGAACGCACGTCGAGCGCCACTGAGTCGACGACCACCCGAGAGAGATCCGTTCGTTCGCGTGGACGTACGTACCGGCCTTGAGAAAGAGCGCGAGAAAGTGGTGCACGAGAAACGCGCCGCTCGCGTCCACGCGGTCGAGCACCGAGACGAACTCGCCGCGTGGCACGCTCGACGGGGCCCAGTGGAGCCCGTCGGCCAGCGCGTACAGCGGCTCGGCCATGATGTTCGCTTGGCGGTCGCGACAGGTCTGGTGGAGTGACATGAGCTCAAAGAGTGACATAGACCATCACTCTGTGGTTCCCAACATGGGTTCACTCGGATGGTAATCCCGTCCCATGTTGTCGCTCGCCACGGTGGAACGAGTGAGATACACTCTCGCAGCATCAGCGCAGTTGGAGGATGTCGCTTCGGAGCACCCAACCCCGTTGCCGCCGCACGTGCCCCACACAGCGCAGTCGCTGAGCCAGTCCCCTCCCACCTCCAACCCAAAGAGTTCATTCTGCAACTTGCGCCATCACCAACGCGCGACGAAGCTACTACTCAATTCAATATGGCCACGTCCACCACTGCCACGGCGGCTGCCGCCGTTCCTACCACTTACAAGGCCGCCATCTACGAGGCGTACGGCAAGATCGAAGACGTGCTGCAGCTCAAGGACGTCGCGACCGAGCCGCTGCCGTCGCCGAGCCACGTGCGTATCCAAGTGCTCAGCGTGGCACTCAACCCGATCGACTACAAGCTCGTTGAGGGAC